>DWAJ01000980.1:0-26020 GCA_018238005.1 Eurema mandarina
TAAATATCTAAATACCTGCCGATACAATTATAACTACGCGTACAGTCCTTCCCACAGCTTCGCGCATCAACGATCTCACCCGGGTTTACTCGTGAATTATTTTTATGAAATAATTTAGTTAAGTTTTGATATAAACCGATTTTGTATAGACTTTTATTTTATTTTATTTACGGGATTATGTAAATAGCTAGCTAGTGGGGGTTCCCACAACAGGCAACTCAACAAAGCCGTTTTATGGAATGTAATATTAAGTGTATAGTTTTGTTTTATTGTAATTCTCCTTTTTAGTCGTAGTCGCTTGGCAGAGCGGTCGGGGTAGTCGAATAGCTTTTAAATTAAAAAAAAAAACAAGTTCCACATATAATAATCTTTATTTACTTAAAATAAAGTTTACTCAAATACTGCTTATTATTGAGAGACAGTTACAACAAAAAAGTATATAAAATACTCTGTACGTACAGACATACATACTGTTTAAATGATAATTAATTAATTACATTAAGAGATCTTACGAAAACATACCATACTATCTTAACTAGCGTTTAACGTTCGTTAACGTCTAACGTCATCCAACGTTAAAGTTAAAACCAACGTTAACGCTAAACGTAACGTAACATCCTGTCAACGTTCGACGTGCCTTAACGTTAACTGCATTTTCTCGTTTCACAATTTTCCTATTTTTATTATAAAAATAGGAAACTGTAAGATTCCTTAAAATGTTGTATCGAAGCCAGCCATATACTAATAAAGAAATTTTAATTAGAATAGAAGATATTACAGTTTTTATTTTTCAAATATAAAAGACAGACCCTTAAATAAGAAAAATACAAAGTTTTATTATTGCTTTGTATTACAAATAAAATCACGCCGTCAAGTTCTATGGATTTGTTGTTAACGTCGTTAACGTTTACGTTCGACTAGGTGACGTTAGAATAACTTTAACGTTTGTGATAACGCTTCGTTAAGATAGAGGTCTTAAGGATTGCTTTACATATATCAATTTAAAATTGAGTCACCACTACCTCATTTCATTGAAAAAATTTGAACTTAGTAAATAATTAATGGCAATAATCTCGCTTTTAGGACATTTTCTCTGATCTACTCAATAATAAATAATAAAATAATCAACTCGATATATGTAAAACAACCCTAAATTTTTTGAAAATATTTCAAGAACGGAGAATTAAAAAAATGTTATAACATTATTTAACTTTAAGAAATAGTATAGAAAATTTTACTAAACGTAAAACACATACTATACAATTAAACAAGACACTAAATATTTCAACCGTGAAATTTTTAATATGGAGTTTAATATTTCTTCGCTTTAAATTTAAGAAATACGTTCACTATTGATAAATGTTAATTCAGTTCCTCTGCAAACATTAATAACAGATGTTGATCGCTTTGACTTTTTGTTGATTAATTTTACCTTAGTTGATCAAAAGTACTTCTTCACATTAATTTTTAACCATATTATTGTACTATTTTCTTTAGTAGTTCTTGCTGTTAGTTCCTATTAGTTATATCTTGTAAATTTGTGATATTATATTTAAGCAAATTTATTTATATCATATATTAGACTCCATATAAAATTCAGCTCTACAAATTAACATAATACAGTAAATTACAAAGAGTTATTTCTATGACATTCTCTGTATAATTTTTGGGTAAGGGTCTGTTAGATGATGCAATAAGAACGGGTTAGATACAATTAACTGGAAAATATATTAACGACTTCCACAGTTTTGCCAAAATAAAATCTCTGCTATAGGTATAGCTCTAATAGTGTAGGTACACTATTTCACTTGTTTTATTAAAAAAAAAAAACAACAAATATTTAAGTTTATAATATCAAAGCGCAATCAGTTGTAAATAAGTGTTAAGGTTATGAACAATTTTTGACATTAAATCAAGAACTTTCCTGCTTCTCTTGTAACTTAAAGTTGTAGAGAAACCAAGTTAATGTTTTAGAAATAACGTTTATAATATTGACTATAATATACCTACAAATAAATGCCACAGTGCGATCAACGGTTTTATACTTATTAACATTCAGACTGACGTCAAAATCTTTTTACATGTATCTTATTAATTATATATGAATGAATCATGCACCAATTAAAAACGACGTGCTCATATTTTTTTAATTACATATAAAATAAATACTATTCTACAACTTACTTGTTTTTCAAAATATCATTAGCATCCTTCCATTATTTTATTTTTTTGAGAAAAAATATAATATAAAGGTAATTTAATATTATAAATAAATAAATGAAACTTTAATGCAGAGCAAAAATTAATTTTGTAATGACCAATCAGCTCTGCTTTACATGTTTATTTCTTTATAAAATTATGAGTACGGTACTTGCCAAGAAATAAAACACTAAAGCAGGATAGACTATTTAAGGTATCTCTTTCTCACAGTAGCTTTGCGACATTTTTAGTGATCTCTCAGAGATACCCTACAGTTTATGTAGCTTAAGAAAGAGACAAAGCTATATGGAGTGAGCTTTATGATGAAATTAGCAGACAGTCTCTTTCTTAAAGTCGATGTGCAATATTTATATCTCAGGGTTTTCTACGTTACCAGTAAACATACTAACAAACATGCATTCATACTTTACTTATTTACCCAACCTACTTAATGAATAAAAATAAACTATTAAAGGATATCTGTATATAATTCTTATAACTTGAATTTTGAGATAGGATTAAATAATAAATTATTAAAAATCAGTCATCACTTGATAATATTTTAACACCCGTATAATATTGCTTTTATAATGTGTTCACTTACACGAAAAACTCACGGAAAACCTTTGTTGGTTTATAATCCAAAAGTTACAAAAGCAATGCTATACAGAGTGTATAAAAATCAAGTGCGTTACAAAAGTTCACTATATTCCCACCAAAATCTGAACACATACACCTACAATAATATTGCACAATATAGCGGCATGCATAATATTATTGAACGTTTAGCGATAGTATTGAAATATTGCACAATGATTGAACAACGTATTGAGGGAGCTTTATTTTTACTGGGCAATATTTTTACTTGAACTGTAGAAGCACAGTTAACAACAGCACAGTTAACAACAGCACAGTTAACAGAAGTGTAACATTGCCCAATATTAAACATTTGGAATAAAAGGGGTTATTCAATATAATTGCACCATTGAAGGATTGTACAATATTATTGTAGGTGTATGGGGCGCCTAAAACTATTTAAACCATACTAAATTCCTACCGAAAATTCCCACAATACAGGGTGATTTAAAATGCAAAAAACAAATTATTCTTTTTTCTCTATAAATTTACTGAAAACTATCTCACATTCCGGCCTTAAACTTTTGAAGTTCTCTACACCTTGTTCAGACACGTTGGTGTTAGAGAAATCTATTAATCTTAGTCTCGGCGCAGCGCTAACTAAATGAGTTAACGACCTATCCGTTATATTTCTATACCCAGTAACTGACAAAACCCTTAAATTTGATCGATCCGCCCTGGAGTTGGCCACGTTGCCCATCAAAACTGGCCCGTTAGGCCCGAAATTGACCACGTAGTTTACGTCCTCACCATCGGCGCGCCCAAATCGGCGAATCGCAAAATCCGTGACCAAAGAACTCGAATCTATGTGAGATTCAAGATAATTTCTGTCGTTTTCAAAGGGATCGCGTGGAAATCTGTATGTGTTTAATTGAGATCCCACGCTTACATATAACACGTGGTGTCTGGGCTCGACAATGTATTGCACGTCCCTACGTTGCTCGCGTGTGGGCAACGGCTGTTGATCATTTTGCCTTTCCTCTTGATCGTGTTGATCATTTTGTCCGTGTTGATCGAAATTCCTTTGGCAACTTATTACTTTAACCGTAATTTCTGGCTCGACGTCTTTTTGCTTACAATCTTTTTCGTTTGTGGATGGTTCTTTCGAATCTTTCGAAGTACTTGCTTCTGGCAAAGATTCATTGGAAGGACCAGGTTTAACTTTTTCTATATTTTCATTGGAATCATTATCTTTATTTTCGTCCTTTGAACCCCAGTACCTAGCTATGGCGTTCATAAATTCCGAATACTTCTTGCCCGTTGCTCCTGCGTTATCACTATTACTCTGTGACCTCCCTAATTCTTGACGGGATGTGCCCGGTAAACTCGGTGCGCAGTTAACAAAAACTGGTTTCTGGTTTCTTCTAAAATGAACATATTTGGGACCATTGAATTGAGTTCCAACGTTTTTGGATGAATTTTCACTATTATCGATTTTTTGACGCTTATTGTCATTTTCCGTGGTGACGTCATCGTTTTTCTCTTTTTCACCGTCGTTATGGTCATCTACCGCCATTTCTGTGTCATTTTGTACCGGTTTTTCGGAATTTGAGCTACTGCTAGCACCCTGACAAGAACACTTGAACATATCGTTATCGGTTTCCGTAGCTTTATCGGTTTTTTCAACGCCGTGCTGCGGACAGTTGCAATAAACCGGTTCCGTTTGCCGACAATTCTGGTTTCGAATACCGGAAACGACGATTACGTTATTCGGCATTTGAATGTGTACTGGATCTTTGGGGTTGCCATCGTTCTCATCGCTGTCAGATTGTAGCTTTCTTTTTTTAGGCGGGCAACACGCGTCATCTGAATTGTCATTTCTCCTGTGTTTTATTACCATGTGCGAGAGAGTTCGTCCAATAGGGCGATATCTGGAAAAATGATGCAATTTTTATAATTTAATTTAAATATAATAATATTACATTAACGACAAAACTAAGTGTGAACGTTATTACTTTGTAGCAATGTCTGCCAGTCAACAAAGTGATGTACGTAGTAATATTTGAAATCTGATACTTTTTGTGAGTATGTATGAATTAATATTCGTTTCTCTTTCACACAAAAACTATTGAATAGATTTGAGTGAAATTTGCATCTATGGCCTGGATGTTAATCCAAATACGCACAAAACATAACAGCCCAGTATTACCGGAAGAATATTCATCGCAAGGATATTATACTCACGTGGAAAACTCATGAGAAGTAGACGGTTCCGTAGGCGCAGTGGTCGGCGTGTCGTCGACTTCGGACTCGGAGTTTGATTTCAGTTTGAAGTACTCTGGTTCCTAAATTAACGAGTAAGACTTTAAGTTTTCAAGCAGTCATAGTAAGTCAAAAGTAAATTATAATTAGCTTTAATTATTAATAAGTCAACTATGAAAGTATACAAAAAGGATGCGAAAGACCTTGTCCCGAAAATGCTATGATTATTTTTTCTGATGTTTATAACTCATCTATAGAATATTTTCTTATTAAGATTTTAAATGTATGAAAATACTTTAAGTTGAATGTACCAATACTGTCTGTTGTTTTATTTTAATATAGTCAAAATTGTAACGTTAGTCTCATGATAGTTAAACGTCAATAATCAACTTGTTGATCAAGGTTAGTAGAACCGTCATTACGTGTCAATTCTAGCGGTTAGTCACGGTTAGTCACTCACCGCTCGCTCCCAGCTCGCCAACGCCTCCCTCGGCACGCACTCGTCATCCGCATAGTGCGCGTGCCTCGCTGCCGGCACACGCCTGGCCGCGCTCAGGTACAACTCCTCGAGCGTCGGCAACCACCCCAATGCTGACACCTCAGAATCACCCACTGGAGACCCGCGCATATCTATCACCTACAACAATAAAAAGTCCAATTAAAAAGCATATTAATGAATACATTGAAGACAACAACCCTTTTTCATGTAGGAATATTTTTATTGGTTGATTTTTTGTGTTTTGAAATTGTATGTTTTTATTTTAAAAGAGCAACTATCAGAGTCGTGCCGATTCTTTCTGTAGAAACTGTCTTCCGAACCGGTGGTGAATGTTTTATACTGTGACGATTCAAAAGTGTTACTATGTGTTTTTTTGTTGAAAAGATATGTTTGATTTATAAATACTAACCTTCAGAATCAAACCTCTCTATATCAACAGTTGGCAGAGACTAACCTTGAGATTCCGAAAGCCATATCTGGTGGTTAGCGACGCGTAAGCAACGAATTCTGTCAGTCGATAGCACTCGCGCACTATGAGATGGGTTAGTGTCGTGTGTTTTGACAGCGGGAGGAGGGAAGATGGCTCCATCCATTCGCATTCAGAGAGGTCGAGGTACTGGAAATAAAATCATTTAATTATACAGGGTGTAAAAATATTACTTTTGAACATTTTAAGAGTGCATTGATACATTTATTCTGAAGATAATATGTATGTTATCAACTACAAGGATGGTTTTTTTTTTAATAATATGAAGAGGGCAGACGAGCTGGACGCACTCCTGTTGGTAAGAGTAACGCCAGCCCATAGTTGTAAGTGTTGATAAATAAATAAAATAAAATAAATATAACTAAATTACGCTTATTTGATTGTACAAGCTGTAGAAGATATAATTTATCTGACTTTTGAAATTTTAAGAGTACATTGAGATTATTATTCTAAAGATAATATAGATAAAAAAATATACTCATTTAATTATACAGGATGTTAAAAGACTTCCAAAAATGTTGGGAGTGCATTGAGACATTTATTCTAAAGATAATATGTATATAACCAAATTGTACCCATTTAATCATACAGGGTGTAAAGATTTACTTTTGAAAATTCGAAGAGTGGATTTAGACAACAATTATCAACATGTATTTTTTTTTTTATAATATGAAGAGGGGAGACGAGCTGGACGCACTCCTGATGGTAAGAGAAACGCCAGCCCATAGCCAATGCAGTGCTACGCGGAACTTTGCTATAAAGCTCGACTCCGGGCAGAGATGCACTACACCGACGCTCCCCGCTTTGAGTCATCAGATGTTAAGACTCATTAGCCCAGTAATTTCTCTGGCTACAGTGCCCTTCAGACCGGAGCACAGTGACATTTTCACATCACTGTTCAGGCGGTAGAATATCTGACACTGTGGGGGTACCCACCCAGTCGGTCTCCTGCGAAAGAGACCTACCCCCGGTTTAAAATAATGTATGTATAATGATAAAAAATTGGGTTTCAATTTTTCATCATATAATTATTTTTTTTCTTTTTTTAGGACAGATAAGTCCAGTTACATGTATTTTTATTTATTGTAATAAAAAAATAAGTTAAAAATACAACAGTGTATTAAAACAAACCGCAAGGAGTCTATGCATCTACTAAATTTCAAACATAAAATAACTTTTCTTTAGACGTATAACGCATAGACTGATAGTCCCTTAACAATCAGTCCGCCGTAAGTGAAGCCACAACTGTATACATGTAGGTGTTAACAGCACGTTCTTATACTCGCTGACACGCACACAAGCACGCCGGTAATGTTATTATCCTTCCATAGAAAAATTACAATCTATGTAAGTAGACAAAATTGTCTACTTTGAAATGGCTTCACTTTGCGCGATCATATTTCAGTTGTAGGATAATATTATATGATTATTTTAAATGTTCGTCAGAACCAAGTCATATGCATTAAACTATTATTGTCTACACTTTAACTTTTTGGATTTCCACCCAAAAAAATGTATGTATGTATGTATGACTTACCTCCAAAACGGGTAGATGCTCATTGATGTTGCTCAAAAACGACCGATCTATCATCAGATTAAAGAACTTCGTGCCTCGCAAGGACAGCTTCTTGATTGAACTTGGAAATTGACTTAGATTTATCTGAAAAAAAAATTATAAGTTAATTAAGTATAAGTAGTCTGTCTGTACGTTTATTTTTCTTTCACGGCATAACAGCTGGACCGATTTAGTTGAAGTTTGGTATGTAGATAGCACATAGGATATTTTATATCCCGGTATTGCCCCGGGAACGGAAACTACGCGGGTAAAATCGCTGAGCACGGTTATAACGATTGTAAATAAATTGGTACACAGATGGTCTAGAGCTGTGGTTCTTAACTAGTGGTCCGCGGACCACTGTTAGTCCCCGGAAGCATTCCAAGTGGTCCTCTGCCAAGCAATAAACAAAAGATATGTAAATAAAAAAAAGCCAAAACTCTGAGATATTACTTTATGCTACCTAACCTTATTTTCATCGATACATTTTTGTGAACAGGGATTCTCAGATCTTCTGATTATTAAAAACAAACACCCAAATCGGTTGGATGCAACTGACGTCATGCGTTTGGCTTTTAATAGCAGTATAATGTGTGTAAATAATAAATAAAAAATAATAATAAGTATCATTTTGTGCATTTTCTATAGATACATAGAATAATAGAATTATTTACACTAAGACATAGCTTTATATAACCTCTTAACTCTTAAAAGAACTACCTTGTTGGTTTTTGAATTCGTGGTGGTCTATGACAAGACAAAAATTTTAAGAACCACTGGTCTAGAGGATGAGAAAAGACATAGGCTACTTTTTAACTGGGAAAAAGGGGTTATAAGTGGGGGGGTCAAAGTTTATATGAAAGTCCACGGGGACGGAGTCGCGGGCAACAGCTAGTGCTTTCATTTAGTATATAGAAATGATTTAATAGTTATTGTTACAACCATCTGTACACTAATATTGTTTAAAGTTGCACTATGCCACCTAATTGTTTATTTTGTATGTTTTGTCCTGACTTGGTTGCCTGGAAGAGATCACTCTTAAGTGATAAGGCCGCCAGTTACTACAATGTTTTCTATTTTATAAGGTTTATATTGTTATTTGTAACGAAGTGTTAAATAAATAAATAAATAAATTATCGGTATAAGAGGAGGTTATGTTAAATATATAGACTTAAGAACAATCTTTTTACTTGGATCACTTCAGAAGCTATTTCATTATATTCTATTCTTCATAATAAATACAAACAATTATATTCTTCATAATAAACTCACACGTAAAATAATATTTGCCTCTATATGTGCGAATATTCAATGCTCAACGTACATCGCTGTTTCAGTTCTACAAACTTTCAGACTTAAAGTGGAAACGAGTAATGGATGTATCCAACTTGCGAAGGTCGTTCTTAAAAGATTTCCAGTTGAAAAGTCTAGTATTATCGCCGTAGTTATTGCTCTTTTACGGCACTAGCGGTAATGGGTCTGCAATTGGATAACGTATAAATGGGGAAGGTAAAATACCCGACCTTCGTAATGGCCGGACTGAAGAAGTATCGAGTTCCCCGACTAATGCAAAAGCGTAGGAAGTTGTATGGGTAATTTGTTCCTGTATTTATTCGGCTTATTTCATCTCCTGCCACGTGAATTGTAAGTGAATTGAAAAGAAAAAAAGGAGCAGTTTTGTGACATCTTATTGTTATTTTGAAATCAACAGATTGAGGTCTTAGTTAAATAAAATAGATGAAAAACTGGTACACCCTTACAATAGCTATATGATAAATTAAAATTCACCTAAAATGCACTCTGATTACTAGAGGATACTTAGCTATTTTCTCCTATAAAGAAAACTGGTGTAAAATGTCGGCTTCTTGTGTTATGTCAAGATATTTTGTTTCAGAATGGTATCCAAAACCACATTTAGTTTTGGGTGAAATTCTCACGATTCTGCCCCGTTTTTAAAAGACATACAATACGATGTTTCGAATTGGCTATTTTACTAGATAGATATTTTCATTGGTTTTCAATAAAACATTGGGTGTTGATATTCCAGCTTTGATCAATCAGTATTGTGGCAGTTGGCATTGAGTAATGTTTTCTGCGCTAGTCAGGTTTTTTGGTAGCTTTGCTTTTTCGAAAGACCTGAAGCTCATTCATATTATTTCATAATTAAATAAATAAAATGTTCGGTTGAAATATTATTTAATATCAGCTCAATTGAGTTTTAAAAAGTTTTGATACTAAGATCCATAACCTAAAAAAAATACATTTAATTTGTATCTTTTGGGGACCCGATGCAGAGTTGCTATGCATTTTATGCATTATATTAAAAAAAAAGGTAAGTTATCTAGTTGTCGTACCACAAGCTCTCTTTAGCGTGGAACTGGATACCTTTGTGTTATTATTATTATTATTATTATTATTATCTTTTTGTTTTATTCTCCTCAAGTGAGGGTAATTTTTACGACTACCGCGGGACAAATCCAAGCGATAGTCGTTGGAAATAATAGATAAAAGAAGAATTATTATTATTATTATTAAAGAAATACTAACTGTACCTAAAAGAAACACATTCAGGCAGGGTTGGAAAATAATTTCTTCATTATTTAAACAAAGTTAAAGAACAAACGGATTCAAACAATTCTCCAACAAACTTTAACAATAATAATCTATTTCTGAAATACAATCAATCCATTATTTATTCCAACTACGAAATGAAATCAAAGAAACAACCGATTCAAGTTTAAAAGTACTTTTATTATCTTAAAATTAGAATTAATCTAAACTTAGGTAATTTAGTGAATAATGAATGCTCTGAAGAACATTGAGTATTTCTTTGACATGATTCGAGAATTTATACATTATATTAAGATATAAACTTAAAGCTACGTAAAGACCTTTGTAAAGCTAATTGTCACGCGCGCTTAAGCGCCATTAAGTTAAACCAATCGTAATCCTGTTTCTTTAATCGAGTTTTTTTCTACAATCATGTTAAGTATGAGTATGCTATTTGATGGTGACTGGTGAGTATTTCGATACTACAATTTCGATATTTTGACAAATATTTTGTTAAATATGAATACGTTATTTGATGGTGAGTATTTCGATACTACAATTTCGATATTTTGACAAATATTTTGTTAAATATGAATACGTTATTTGATGGTGAGTATTTCGATACTACAATTTCGATATTTTTACAAATATTTTGTTAAATATGAATATGTTATTTAATGGTGAGTATTTCGATTCTACAATTTCGATATTTTGACAAATATTTTGTTAAATATGAATATGTTATTTAATGGTGAGTATTTCGATACTACAATTTCGATATTTTGACAAAAAACATAAGGTTTTGGAATCGGATATCAAAGACTCAATTTGTATGAAGAAAACGTTATTTTCAATCAATATGACATACGAATTGAAAGTCAAAAGATTTTTGCTTTATAATATATATGATGTAAGCCATATCAAAACTCGGTGAAACACACCCTTATTCAAAGAAGGGGAAAGTTACCATATGGAATTTTCGAAGTTGAAAACAAACATGGAGAAAACGATAAAAGTTTCACGTACCTTCTTACTTGAGCCTTTGAGTTTCATCATACTACGTTATTAATCTTTAAAACTTTTACAGAGATAATAGACTTTGAATAGACGTTTTCGTGAGTTTCAAAGATTACAGTAGACATCACTGTTGATATTGTCTTTGTATTCGGTTTGATAGTTTATTTAAATGAGTCTGCGATTTCCATATAAATACGTCGATCCTGTGTAAGCGTTGTTATATTAAATAGGCAATTTACAGACACATACGATTATTAACTGGGAAATGTGAAAAGTTTATATGGGTTTTGGATCTATGCTACGTTTTGGCGGAAAATAAAGCCTAAAGGAGCTCTTTAGTTTCTGGGTCGAGGACGCCCTTGTTGGCCATCTTGGTATTCCTTGCTTGGTCTATTTGACTTGTGGGGAGGACCCTGAAACAAAATGGAATGAAGTAAATTGCACATTAAAATTATACGATCTGATGCCAATTGATGTTAGTTTAAATTTTAAAAACAAATATATTAAAGATTGGCAAAGGAGTCTATTTTTAAAGTAAAATATAAAGTCATTTGTATCTTTTAATATCTTAAATTGTAAAAGCATTATTAGATAGAAAATACGATAAAACAGTTGATTCTTCAAACGCAATAATATTGCACAAACAGTTTAAAACAAAATTGAAAGAGAATTTAAAATGTAGCTTTTCTCTCAAAGCCACACAAGAGCTTAATGCGGTTTATGTTTGCGGACGTGAAATTTGTTGTTGTTAGCACCCACATACATTTATAAAGGCACAAATAAATAAAGAGCTAACTTCTATCTGTTTGGATAATAGCTACTACATTTGTACGAATGAGGTGAAATCTTGAATTACAGGAAGTAGGATTGGCTTGTAATGTTAGCATTTGGAAGCTTTTAATATATACAGAGTGATTTTTTATTAACAGATTTATTGGCTAGCCGAAAAATATTAATGTCATTTAAAATATCAAATAACTATTTTGCGAGACAGTATCAAGTTAGTTAGTTTAGAAAATAAGATATCTACAAAAAAGTATTATTTTTTGTATTTACTCACTTACAGTTTTGTAGGTTTTTGTATTTACTAACTTACAGTTGGGTATCCCGAATTCCGAGATTCTAACCTAATTCTCATTCTTATATCAAAATAAGTAACTGGCGCCATAGAATCGCTATCGTAAATTATTATCCTACGTTATTACCTGTCTTGGTTCTTCCTGTTCTTCTGGAGGGGGGGCTGTAGTGGTAGGCACGTCGCATTCCTCAGTGGGAGGTACCACGCATCTTAGGGAGCGCCTGTCGAACACAAGCATGGCTGGGCACCGCTGGAGACGAGGATATCCGCCCTGACATTGCCAGTAGCGATTACAGGACTTGCCTAGAGGCACGTTGCCGTTAGCGTCATCGTTGCAGAGAGCTGTAAAGAGTTTGTATAGAACATTAATGATAATAATACTTTAGGTTGTTTATTTTGGCACAGCGCCATCTAGTCTTGTGTTATAGAAACTAAATGACTAGTCGATGCCAAATAAAACTGATTAGTTTGATACGAGTATTGTATTGATAAATAATAAGTATTTTTCGGACATGTATACACAGCGCCATCTAGTTCCAAGCTAAGGAGAAGCTTGTGTTATGGCAACTAGATAACGGAATAAATTACATATACATACTTTTCTATTGTAAATACATACATACAATACATAGCAACACTCAGACCCCAGAAAAATACAAATGTAAATTACAAATATATTTTTCCGGTGTGGGGATCGAACCCACGACCCTTTGCGCAGAAAGCAGTTGTGTTACGACTGCGCCAAGCGGTCGTCAAATGAGACATAGCTTGTTGTAGCTTCAGTTTAATTGTTAACGATTCATGAGTTGCGTGTTGAACATTTTTATCTCTATAGAAAAACTCTCTTCTCTATAGATTTTGAACTGTATTCATATCTATTTAAAGGAAAGGGCAATAACTGTAAAAGCCATTTCTTTAAAGGCTTTTCCATATTCTGATTATAAATTAGTAATTCGTCGTATGTCGTAAGGAATTCCATTACCTTAATGGATTCAATTTTCCACGACGTTTTTCCATGAAAACATTTTTGTTTTATTAATATCTGTGAAATACACGCATACAATGAATACATGAACTGCCTGGTCATTCAATGACCTTTGTTAATTTAATTTTGACAGAAGCATTTAAAATATACTTAGGTACGTCATATTTGTTTCGATTAACTGTCAAAGTGACATTTGATACTGGCAGCATAATTCTACTAAATTTTTATTTTCATAAATTCACATAAAATCTCTTTTATCATTATAATTAATTAGTGTTACAATATAAAAAAAATCTATTTTAGACTTAGTATTATCACATTAAAATTTTCGAGAACAGTAAAGCCTGCTTGCGGCAAGCCTTGCACGTGGAAAATAAAATAATCAAGTAGAGTACTTGGAAGCTGGTGTGTGATAAACGAAGTTTCTTTGATGATACTCCCCTATTCAGTTACCTGGTAACTTCGAGAAAGTTCTTCAATATCATTTCAATATAATGACTTTGAAATTTGCATACACGTGAAATATTATCGCTGGTTTGGCTTTATTACTAACTTTAATGGTTACCTTCTTGATTATACTGCGTCACTTATTGTGAGAATCTCGATTCTTTATTATCTATATATATTTTATCATACTCACGAAATATGTGTATTTCTATAACGGAAAGAGTTTTCAAAATTGGTTTCGTAAATCAAAAACCCTCAACAACTAGTTCCAAAATACATTCAGCCCCAATCCTCCGTACCGACTACTCTAGAATCTAGATGATCTAATTATAATTAAACTTTGCAATATCTGAATCAAGGAAGGACATCACGTACTGTATCCAGAATGTGGTGAAATTGATCTTATGCCTGAAAGTACTTCAGTAGTTCCTACTCTCGTTTCTGACGATGTTGTGTACTGCTATGGTTGTTCTAGAAGGAAGAACTAAGGGACTTCCAGAAGGTTATCGAAAATTGACACTACACTTACGATGTTTCTGACAGCCATCGACGTTCTCAGGCCAATCGCAAGAGTGGGCGTTCTCATTGTACAGCAGACCTCCGATGCACAGCTGTTCGGTGGCGGTGCCATTCCAGCACGTCCAGTATCTGGTGCAGCTGGTCTCGTGCCCGAAGATCCCGTACAACCAGTCACAATGCTCCGTGCCGATTGGCGGGTCTGCAAAATAAAGATGTTAAAATATATAGACAAAGCAAAATAATTAGTTACAAAGCTTTCTTTATCTTTTGAAATAAATGAATTGGTCCCGTTTAGTTGTATGGTTTTAGCTTCAAGATGGATAAAGGAAATATCTTTTGTGTAATTAGTGAGAAAATTAATTTGTTTTGGCATTGTATTTGTCTGATTGTGTTGTAATTTTAAACGCATGTGTAGTTCCATAACAATAGTAATAATAAATTGCTTAAAAATTAGTTTTATTCATCGTTGATTCCGCTATTTTTAACTATGAGTTCTATCTTAGTAGGTATATAGTGTCTTTTAAATATCTCATTATAAACTGTCACTTCTAAGTTCAAGATTGCTGATCTCGGCAGACAAGACATACAAGACTACGTATGTATCCAAAAACATTTCAGCATTCTTGTTCTTGAAAAAGTATATCGCCCTCAATTTGTATGAAAGACGGCGTTACGTAACGTTCTCAAAAGGACTATATGATACTAGAAGAAATATAAATGCCACGTAAGATAAAATTTCGTGTGTCGTACGAATGTTCTACATTATATAAATTCTCGTTTTATTCTGTACTTTTAGACATTTAATTTTCTTTCTATTGTAATGGAAACTCAAAATGTATGGATTAAAGTCAAGTTATTGGAAAATATTTAATGATCTGACTAACCAAAGTAACATTCTGAGTATTTTTCTTATACTGGTCCTGGGGTAACTTTTAATACGTTCGAGCAAAAACAGTTTTTGAGACTGACTGTATGTCTTTCTCTAACATTAATTTAATACATTTTAAATGTCATGTGTTTTGGATCAATGATCAATTTGTTACTAAAGAAACACACAGTAAAACACTTTAACAAAATGGAGGAAGGGGATGTAACCACCATTTGAAACAACTTACTGGTTGGAGGTTAGGTCCCAATGGTTCGATGTAGTGGTTGTATATATGGTAAGTCTCGAAATATCATACGCGCGATTCAGAACTCGGCACATTAGTAGCGGTAGCTATAGGACCTTCTCATTTGTCAGTTACTCTTTATCATCTCTACTTTATCAACAAAGAATAGAGGGCTTTTATCGCAGTAGACGTATGTTAAAATATGTGTACTTACTTATTTGTACTTTAGGATACTCGCAGTAGTTCGACCTCCATGGATAGTCGCAGCCTTCAGTGACTCCTCTGTGCTTCCCAGCGAAGACGAGACCGTTGGGACAGTCGTATTGAACTGACTGACCGTTGTCACACTCCCAGTATTTGTCGCAGTATTTGTCATCAGCAACTACGCGTGATTTGGTCTTGCAAGGGTCTTCTACTTGGACGCTTATAACGAAGGTAATGCAGGTTGCAAACACTGTAAGAAGAAAAGTATGGCTGTAGTCTATACATATAATAAAAACGTAACGAGTACCTGTCTGTACATGGAAGATACATGAGAAAATATTACAGGAGACCTTTATTAACGCAATAGAACCCAAAACAATGATTTTTGGAATGTTTGTTTGTTTGTGCACGCTAATCTCAGAAACGCTTATCCTATCTAGATGGGGTTTCAATGATATATTGTGGTAAACTTAACTTAACATTTGGTCTTTAATTCATGTCAATCGGTTGATAAATAAAAAAGTTATGGCAATTTAAAGAATCACGTTGAACTTGCTGAACGTTTGTTGGCGCGAGTTAGGAATTTTCAAAAATGCTGCCCAAAGTCACTTTTCTACGCGGGCACAGCTAGTTATGATATAAATTAATTTATTAAAAATAGTTTTTTAATCGACTACCGTCTTGAGCCGGTATTTGTTTTAATTTTAATATATATTGGTTATCAATAATAATAGATAACCAATATTTCATTTTTAGTCTTGCAACTTTTCAGTCCTACTAGCGTTTTGCTTATTTGGTTTAGAATCGTTTTTATTATCTGTGTATGTTTTTGGAAGAAACGTCGTTTTTATTTTAAGTTCAGACATTTTTACGGGTATGTAAATGTTAATCATTGAATGTATTAAATGTAGATTTATATTATACATTACATAGTATAAAACAAAATCACTTTTTTCTGTCTGTCCCTATGTAGGCTCAAATCTTTACATAACCGATTTTCATGCGGTTTTTTAATAGATATAGGTCAAGAGGAAGGTTTATATCTATATTATATGGAAGGTTTATATATATATTCTCGGGCTGTCGTTAGTTCTATATAAATGTAATATAGTGATTCTAGATGACTGAATTTTATGCAAATGTATTTTAAAGTCGAATACAAACACGAATACACACGTATTAAGTGTATTGAATTCGTGACTCTTCGCGACTTTGGGACATTAATTAATGCTCCTTTGTGTTTTGCATAAAAGCGATATTAATTGCGATATAAATTACGTTTGAACAAGTATCTTGATACATTTATTTTGATTAATTTGTTTGCAATCTTATATATTTGACTATCCACGCGATACGGTTTTATCTGCATTTATACATGTAGGTATTATACTCATAAACCTCAAATTTTAAGGTAATTTTTTATATATTACTAGCAGCCCGCCCGTATAATGTGTGAATAGTAAGAACTCTTTGTGAACAAAATTTCCTGAACGCACGTGTATTTATTTGACAACTATGATTGATTAACTCCAGATTAAACGGTGAATCCCCATAGAAACGATAGATAATTATTATTATCTATTTGATTTCAAATTTGTGCAGCAGTAATTAGATCTATATTTGTTTTTAATCGTTTATATAGGTAATAGAAGTGCTGTTTCTATGGTTTTCCCGGCAATAGTTCGTTCTTAGACCTCCACGAACATTTCGAGACCAAGATAAGATAAATCCGTTAAGCCGTTCTCGAGTTTTAGCGAGACTAACGAACAGCAATTCATTTTTATATATTATATAAGATAAGATATATAACATTGCTATGTTATTTGTATCTAAATTCCTTCGTTCATATAAAGCAAATGCTACGAATTTCTGTAGCAACAATTTTATTAATATGAAAAGTAAAAGTCGTAATAGCTAGAATTCTTTTGCCAAGTAAAAGTTACAATTACTTGAGAAACTTGATATATTGCGGCGAAAGGAAATTGGTTAATAATAATATTTTTCCTGTCTATACGATTGAAACGTTTAATTTTATAAGCTGCAACTGCTTTTCGAGTTCAAAGTCAAAGTGAAACTCAAAGTCAAATTATCTTTTCATTTAAGCTTATTTAATTTAATCACATTGGCAAGGACCCGACTGCTGAGACACAGTATTTTATACTAGTTCAGTAGTCGGGTGATCACTTAAATTGTAAATGTTTAAATGATTTCATGGCAAATAAATTATTATTATTATATAACTAAATATACAATATGGTTGTGTACGAGTATATAATATAGGGTTGAGTTTAAATTCTAAGCTAAATAAAAGTTAAGAAAAGCCATACTGACAAATAAATCCACAGTCGCACGACACTCGGACACAGTGATAAATGGCTGTAATAGGTCAGCCTGTCGGACGGGCTCGGACCAAATATTTTTCCTTTCCATGCTTCGATAAGCTACCATCATTTGATCGAATTAATTGTATTACATGGACTCCTTGTACGTATATACTATATATAGAGGTGTGGGGAAGCCTATATCAAGATTGGGTTTTAATCCAAAAATACAATTCTCTATTGAATATTACATTAATGAATCTAATTTATTGATAAGATTCATTCGCGAGCTATTTGTAATATTTAAGTATATGGCATTTTAGTTTGCTTTAATATTATGCTACAATTTACGTTAAAAATTATGGTGTAACGATTTTTTTTCTTGGTTGTGTCGGTAGTATCGGAGTATGACAAAACATGTTGTGGGGTTTTATTCGAATTGAGTTTGACTTAACGTGCTTTCTTTCTTTCGAGTATTGTTAGCATTTTCGAAAAAAAGCGGAGCTTTTAAAGATACCTTATAGGATCAGCGATGTAAACTATACTCGTGAAATTGTTAGACACAGACCTGCAATAGATAAAACTTCAATTGATCTCATAATAAATCTGGTACAGTTTTTGTATAGTTAAACGTATGAACAGTAAAAGTAAAGTAAATAGGATTACTCTTTATAATTTATAACTTCTGAAATTGTATTATCGTGGATTTCTCAAAAGCCAAACGTTAAGGAATAAATGTAGTGTAATCTAAAGAGCTCCGTGGGATCGCCTCATTTACTTTGTTTTCTTTTATAAGCATACATTTTGACCCCCGAGTGTACGTGAAACCTTGAGGCTTTCATTTTACGAGACAAAGTTACGAGAAAACTCCCAGACCGACTATTAAAGGCTATATGCCTTGAATCTCATAAAACAGGAAAAACAACGTCTTTTTCTTATTTGGACTCTGCGTGTATAAAAATAAAGTTTAGTTCGCTGCACGACGTGTGAGGGTAGGTGCAAACTTCTCTTAGGCGTCCGCCATTTTGTTCGTCGTAAAACATTAACGCGATTCTGAATTTTTGCGGTTAGCAACAAGTAATATTAAAGTCGTAATTACGGTTGTTCTCGCGATGACGTCACTTCGTACATTTTATGATTGGTATTTAAAATTGTGAGCTTTTGTGTAATGGATAAGTAATTAGTAGGTAACTTAATTGGATAAAATTGTTGAATGAAAATTACCCTATAGTGTACGAATACAGTTTTGATCATATAAATTTAAGTCGTGTTCGTTGATTTCGTTCGTGAATAAAAGATAAGATTATGTTGTCACGTCTTGATTTACAAAAGTGTATAAGAATTCTATTAAATTAGAAGCTATGCTTAATTTAGTTAGAACGTGGTAAGTAAATTACATCGGCAGCGAAATGCCTGTAACGTCGCGTCGGTTCTAAAACACTAGGGCCTAACGAGCCCAACGCGTTGAGCCCTGTTGACCTAAAACGTAACCGTTTAATCCTACCTTTGAAACGGCTTAATTTAATTCCATGTTTTTACGTTATTTTACAAAATTTGGCCGAGCTAAGCTTGTGAGTTCTAAAAATAAATTTCATTTCCCAAAGACGTTTTTCGCCTTGAAATTTTTACTTTACAATATTTGGGCAATGTTTTTTTGACAAAATACAATCTTGACAAGATTTTGCATAAAAACGTGTAATAAAAATTAAATAAGACTTACAGTTAAAATAAGCAAATAAGATAAAAGGGTATGACGTTAATCTATCCAAATGTTCTCTAGATAATCATTTTAAAGACTAATATATTTTTTCATCAATTAATGACGAGACGAGAGAAAATTCTGTTCACGCATGGATAGAGGAAATATTCATTGTGCATGAAGTAGGGCGCTCACATTTTAATTAGTTTAGGCTTTGATCTGATGAAAATGATTATAACTTTAATAATATCTTTTTAGTAGTCCTTGTTTGTTTTAAATTAGTTAGGAATAAAAGGAATTTAATGAAACAATGTTCCCGACACATAGTAATGTATCATGTGTGATTATAAAATAAATTTATTACTTGTAGGGATTTCGCTTCACTATAATAAATCTAAAATCAGCCCATCTGAGCCCTCTCCTATATTATTGATTTACTTATGGAAACGTTATGTGTTAAGTGTTTGAGTACAGCTGTATATAAAAACTTCTAAGAATGAGTTTTTATACTATATTGAATTTAGATCGATTCTAAAGTTAAATGGAAATTTTTATTTGAAACATGATTGAAGGTAAAAATTAAAAACCTGTTTTAATATAAGCTATCTAATTGAAAATAGAAAGCTAATTCATATCTAGAAATCTAAAATTATATACTGAACCTAACCGTTCTAACGACTCTCTCGATAAAAATGCACCGTCGCAACTTGTAATAAACTTTAAATTGCATTGAAACCGAACGGGCTGGGGTCTAGCCCGGGTTTAGCTCGTATCCTAGGAAACCGTCGGCACCCTCCTTCCTACAATGCATTTTATTCAAATAAACAATTTTTAACCTTATTCCTCTAAAGCAAAAGTTCAAATTAGCCTGCTGTATTTAGCGGAATTTAGACTAGCGAATTCTTGTGCGTTTCTATGTTTGTTTTGTCGGAGAATAGATGGGGTTTTGATTGGTATAGCGGTTTGTTTTAAAAAGTTTAGCGAGTTGCGCTTGTCTTTTTGTACGGCAAGTTGGAACAGTGATGTGAGGCTTCCTACAACATGTCCCACTATGTTTCGTCTCTTGTCCTCGCTGAATCGCTTTCACGGTAATTTAGACCAATCCTTTTAGTATAAAAAAGTTCTGAAAGTTAACACTCGTGTAACATTTGCAAGTGAAGTTTAAATGACAAACGATTTTAAATTCTAACAAGGAAAAACATATTGAATTGAATGGCAAAGAAGTAAAAAATCATAATATTCGAAATTCGACAAAAAGGGAATCAACAGCGTAATTTTGATACCTAATTCGATTACATAATTTATTCATATCATCTATATTAATGATCTAATTAGGCACATGTTTTTAACATTCAGTGTGTGGTTATACAAACAACAAAACCCGAATTAACACCAATGTTCTTTAATCAAATTTAACACGTAGGTACATTTTAAAAGGACAAGTGACAAGTGTGCGAACACTCATTTGATATTTTTAAACGCGCGTAATTCTCTAAGGACTGTAATCGCATCTGAAGTGGTTGTCATTTTGCACAACTGTCGTTTTGGATGTTCTCACTGTTTTGTTTTTTTATTTGCAAATGTTTTAAGGAGAAGCATTCGGGGATTCAGATGTATGGTCTTGGCTGAAGTTTAAACTAATGATTACACACAAGTGCTTATTTTTTGTATTGTACATATTAATATGTTAAATTTATTTGTAGTAAGATTTATCGTCTATACGAATGAATTCAATTTATGGGTTTATAGTGTACGGGTGTCTTAAAACTATTTTTAACCTGCGATTTTAACTGCTTAACTTTTATATGGGATATTTTCTGACGTTTTAAGCCCACTCACAAAACAAATAAACTATAGTTAAAAGATCTTTTAAAAATCGATATACATATTTTATACAAAGATTGCAACTTATTCAAAAATTTCATCCTTTTATAATATGCCTATAGACGTTAAATTATGTTAAGTATATAACTAGTGCGAAGTGGTGAGCGAGTGACGGCCGTATTAGTAGTTACTGCAAAGGGTCACCGGCGGCGCTAGTCGCGAAGTTAAAGAATTAAGTTTGTAAAAAGATGGTTGATTGAATACACACTTCTACTTTGCAAATCGTGCCTTTTATTACTCTGCCCTAATAAATTAGTAATATCTAAATATTTTTGCTTGTATAAATATTATTCATGTTACTTCATTCCAAAGACATAATTGTGATTCATTTTTATGTCGCTACACTATAATTGCAAGTCGTTGAAGCCGTAAGTGGCGAGGGTGCGAATTTTTAATTGAAATTAAGCTGAAATTCTGTGTTAAATCTCATCCCTATAGAATTAAACTTGGTTGTAGAAGATGGGAAAATAAGAAACAGGGGCATAGAATGTAGATGATGCAAAAGCTTTTAAATGAATAGAATAATAATGAGACAGGTTATATAGTGACTATTGTTATTGTTTGGTTTACCTTTTTTCTTACAAATAAGTAGTAATTGTTGTAATTTCGAGTTAACATATCCGTTTTACACCAGCTCTGTTTTGTCGGCATTTTAATATATTTGACATAAAACAGTCAAATCAAGTAATAATGTGAAATACGAAGTACTTAGTAAATGGACATGTTTTAATTCTATATAAAAGCAATTATAATATCAATTATAAAGGGAATTATAAAATATATTCGCAATTAATGTACTGTTTAGTCTCTAGAGTAAAAACATTATATTTTGGTCTATTCCAGTTTAATGACTTCATCATAACTCATTACCAGTTCCAATTTATATCATACCTTACAGCATTACGCATTGTATGTAATATGTTAGTAGTATTAGTAATGTATACAATAGACCAGCAGTATAATCAACGTTTTAGAAATTCCCTTGTGCCTCGTACAATCAACTACAAAAGTATATTAGCCCATTCAACACTAAATTATCTATACACTTAATTATTGTTTAAAATACTATTATGAAGACAACAAAATTGAATTTTGAAATTACAAATAAAAATAAAAATTAAGGGTACCAATTTTATATTAATACATTATATAAGCGAGTAAAATGTTTTGTTTCTTATATATAAAAAGCAGTTCCATTACGAAGTAACAAAAGTGACCATTATGATGTAGTATAAACTATAACAATATAAAGCAAACCCTAAAATGTCGGCAACATACTCGTGAAAACGTGAGTCATCAACGGCGGCGCAAATCACTTATAAAAATGTCGCATTGAGATGTTTTTAATTGAATTATCTGTTAATATCTGTATATATAATAACTTCTATAGTCGTATGTACGTAAGTTGTACCGTGTATAGTTGGCACAGTGATAAATAGAGTTAATGATAAATAAAGCGGTAACAGGGAGCGGAATAAGCTCGCAATGGCATCTAATTTGCGAGCGAAAACGGAATAACTAATAGTTTGTTCAGCGTTTGAGCTCGTGGATAAATACCAACACGTGCCGCTTATGTTGTTCGAGCTTTTACTTCGATCTTAGTACTTAGTTGTTGACTACTTATTATTTTATTCAGAGCCATATATACACCTTGTGGAATCAGCTCTCAGTTCGTATTTCCAACATTATACGACTTAAGGTGCATTTCGAGAGTGCATTTCTTTCTAAAGGCCGGCAACTCTCCAGAGCTATCAAGTTCTTCGAGTATTTATGGGTGGCGATGACCACTCTCCATCAGGTGGCTTGCCTGCTCGATTGATACTAATTTTATAAAAAAATGAAATATCTCTTCACGGGATTGTAATTAAATCAATCGTACAGTTGACTAAACTATACCTATTTTAAAGGCTTTTATAAATATAGAAAGATAGCGTAATTGTAGATACCAGAATCTTCCTAATCAGTATTATTATGAAAATAAATTATTATTATTATTACAGTATTGTATATACTTACGCTACAAAAGACAATTATTTTATATAATAAAATCCAAAGGTGTGTTTAATGGTAAAATATTGGTTTGATTTAATAATGCTTTGGTTTTTTTTCAAAAGAGACGAAATTTAATTCACATCCCATCTCCCACCTCTGCCATCTGTTTGATTTTTAAACTAACTCAATCTGTCTGACTAAGTTTATTTACGGACAACGTTTGCTCAGCCGACCCCATAGATATATGTACCGTAAATAATATTTCTATAATATAAAATGAAAAAATATAAAGCCCACAGCCCACAAAGCGTAGGGAGCGACCCCGCATGCCTTAGGAATGCGTTCATTACGACGCATTGTGCAGGTTCAGAATGCGATGTTGTGCTGTCTATGAGTTATGTCAGAAGAATCGGCCGAGCGTGCAAAATATTTATATATACAAGTCCGTCGTCCAGCTAAAGATTCATTATGTTCATAATATATCCATTATTTTTACACTGATTATATTCTCTTCTGCAGTCGAAGTTAATTTTTTGTAAGACAACACACACGATTAACTGTACAGTCCACCATATGCTGTACAGATATTTTCGATATCACATGTAGATTGTAGGTATTTTCTCTTATATTCTTACCTTGTATGACATTAATGTATAAAGCTCGTATCCGTACGATATTTTTGAACCTACCAACTGTTAAGGATTGAAGAATCGAGAGAAATGATAAGTTCTTGTCTTGATAATTCAAAGACAAAAGTTAAAGACTTTCTCACCCCTGAACATTTTTAATTTTGCAACCCAAAAAGAAACGCAATAGCAAATGTTCTACATTTTTAATTTTGCAACCCAACAAGAAACGCAATAGCAAAAATTCTACATCACATGCGATATAATATATACTTACGGATGTAATACACGTTTTGCCAAATGAAAAGCTACAAAGGGTTCTTTTCATAAGACGGTGACGTCTCAGTGATTGAAGTCAGTCGGGTGGCACAGTGCACTACTGTGAGACATTATGGTTATTAACACTACTCTCATGTACTTATATATTATAAAGATGTTTTTTTTTATCAAAACCTTCCTAGCGGGATTATTAAAAGTCGACAGATTGTGAGCCTAACACATTGATTACGATAATTAAAGTTGCCTGACCAATTAATTAGATTTTTACTAAACCTTAGATTTCTCGTCTACGGCAATTAAACCCGGGCTAGTGCTTGAAATTTGAATTTATTGAAAAATGTCTCCGTAGTAAATAAATTTAATTAGTTAATAATGTTAGCATACACGTTTCAATATCATTTAGCAAACATACCACGCTCATAATATCGTTGCTTTTTATGTATCTCCTGCGGCGATTTATTGTAAAAAAGTTTCCGCGATCGATCAAAAGCTTGTGGAAACACAAAATTACGCAAGCTTTAAGTATAATTTATCAACGGTGATGAATTTTCTACATCGAACAACAGGTGAATGATGTTTTGCTCGTAAAAATTATCGCGACCAATGAACGGGATCTCGTCGAATTTATTTTTTTACTGTAATTTTATTTTTTTATGTTCATGTGAAATTTTATATTCAATCAGATAGTAAATTTGTAGGTGTAACTTTTGTTCCGTAAAAACTTTTAGGCCTATTTTAGTGGGAAATACTTGTAGAATAGGTACATATACTTACGCCTGATTCCTGAGTCTTAAGAGAAGCGACTTTTACATTCCCTTAATTAAAAATCACTATGTTTCATCTCATTGGTTACATTGTATTCGTCATAGACACCTTTACAGACTCTGAAACCACGAAACTAAATAAAACACCTCTTCCATTATATTAATAAAATATATACTTACGCGAAACATATAGCACTGCGAAAGAATTACGCACTTATTTTAAAATATCCGTCTCGTATAACCTCGCAATTAAAATAAAAGTATTCAACATAAATTACTATAAAAACAAAGTTTTTAATATGTACGACATGTTCATGAACGGTAAAGCGCTCTTTCGTTTCGCGATTGTTTGCGATCCCCTACGTAGAAATATTAATTGGAACTGAAACGTACAAAGAAACTAATTTCTGGTTTATAGCCGTTTTGTGTGCATGAAGGCAATTTATAGTAGTAGTTATATTATAACATTTTATCCGGGAATAATAATAACGTCAGCTTACTTCGTAATGAAAGATTACGTGGAAGGCGATCATAGGTTATAAATTTATTTGTTTGATACGAACGATGCGGTGTGTAGGTATTGTGTGCTATTTTTAACGCGCTTAAATTTATATAATTATGTCAGGTTATAATATTTGCCATCAACTTCAACATATTTTCGATAGTTCGGAAGACTAAAGAGAAATGTTAAAGTTCAGTTTTTTTAATCTGTTGGTTGTACTCAGGGGTAAGTTCCATAATAAAGTTTAAATGTTTTTCTCTCCAAATTCTCCTTCAATGTTTAAAATTATTTTCCGTCACACCATAGTCTTTGGACACAGTAAAGAATTTTGTTGAAGTGTCACATTCGTTTTATAAACATACTATTACCCTTCTACAGATCTACAGCACCGTGTTAAGGAATCTAGTCAGAGATATAGGTATTTGCGTTTCGTGCCATAAAGAAGGACTAATCCTCTTCCTCT
>DWAJ01000981.1:0-26005 GCA_018238005.1 Eurema mandarina
GCGCGAGCAGTGCGGGCACGGCACGCGGATGCCCTGGTGCCGCTGCCGGATGTGGGCGCGCAGGTTCGTCTCGTACCCGTACAGCCGCTCGCAGTATGGACATTTCAGCTTTTTACCTGTAAATCAGATGCAACTCGCTGTTAGTCTGTTATTGGACACGATCCGAACAATAATAGGGATATCTTACGAATTTCACTTTCAATGAGTCTAAACGTGTTTACACTGCTAAAAGTTTAAAGTCATTACTCTACTTTATAAAAAGATGTCTCATGCATGAAGTCTTAAACTATGCTTTGTAATTCTTCACTACCTGTCCTAAGAATGTCACCTTCAATTAGTCTAAGAAATGTTTACTGGTAAAAACTGATAGTTTTACGTTTATAAAGGATACATAGCTAACACATTAATGAAGACAGAACGCTATAAGAATTGGTTAAGTCAATAAGTACCGTCAGCAGTGGCGATTCCGCCAGACTTGCTAGTGATGATCTTCGTGGGCCAGAGGTCGGGGCTAGGTTTGGGCGGCACGGGCGAGGTCTCGTTGTCGTGGAAGTTGGACGTCGGGATGGGCACAGCCGGCGGCGAGCTATTATAGCTGCCGCCGAAGTCGTTTTCACTCTTTATCCGTAAATCTGAAACAGTAAGTGTAACAATTATGATGTTGTTGGTGATAGGCAAGTATCTAATGGTAAAGGAAATTTTGGTGTAGACATGGACGAGTTTTCTATAAGAAAGCAAATTAGGTGGTTGCTATACAATAAGAAAATAATATATTATATTTTTTTTTAATTTGGAATAGCTACTTAAAACAAAACATTTTAACATCATTAATCTGGTCTTCATCTAATTTATTTCTTTTAAATTCTAAATTCTCACACACGCAAGTGAAATATAATTAAGTTATAAACGATATAATACGGAATATCTTTTCCAAGAAAAGGCAGACATATTACCAGTATAATATGCATTCAAAGAGCAATGTACACATATGTTTAAAGCCAGTGCATACCTTCAGCTCCCTGGTCCGTAGGCAAGCGTTCCATGTCCTCTTTGGGTCGTTCGTAGCCGTTGTTCTTGGGGTTAGTGGAGGTGCAGTCAGGGGTCTCTTCGTAACGCGCGCCGGCACCGGGTGACGAGCGCGTGTCAGGCTCATCCGCCACGCTGCCGCAGTGGGATGATGATGAGCTTTGTCTGAGGTTAAGGGAAGATCCCTATCAATGTCTACGTCACAGATCGGGACTAGTTTAAAATACTTTCTCTTAGGCAACGGAGATAACGATTGAATCTATCTTGTTTTTTTTTAATATGGCATAAGAGGAAACTGCACGTCCAAACCTTTAAGACGATTTGTCATACGTTAATTTTCTCAGCACAATAGTAACTACATCTGACGAACACCAAATTATTATTATAATCAGACGTCATTTCCAGCGCTCTTGAATGTCACACACACGTACCTATAATTCCTTGTATTCGGGCTGGGTGAGGGCGACGGTTTCGGAGGCGGTGGTCTTCGATGCGATGACGAGTGTATAGGCAGATGAGCGGGAGGGGCATATCGTCCCATGCTTCCACTGCCGTGTATTGGCATGCCGTACTGCGGTATGATGGGCGCGAACGACGTGTGGGACTGCGGAGGCGCCGACTCCTGCGCCTCGCAGTTGCCAAGAGGACTCGTCTTCACGCGAGCCGCCTGGCGGTCTCCAGATTGCTGAGTTTGCTGCTTCACCCAAGCATCTTGGGACATTTCCATTGAGAGGCCTTTGACCTGAAACAGTAGAAACATATTTACTATCAGAAAGCCTGCAAGTACTAGCAAAAAGTACCCTATGGCCAATCCTAAAAAAATGTAATTTGACAAAGTATATTTCTTCAGAATTTTTATCTAAACCTCCGAAATAATATCGCCAAGATATCTACATAATCTGCCAATTAATTATAAGTTTTTATATGAGTATCGTTACATTATATCTTAACAATTTGTTACTATAAACAAGCAAAGACCCATCACGTGTTTTGAATTTAGTGGTAGAACAAAAACCATTATTAATATCCATACAATTATGCAAAACAGCCTCATAACCACTCAGTTCACGGTCGGTTTCTGGACCACCTAGTTCCGTTTGTCCTTCGGGTTATTTGATACTCCATCAAGATAAGGATTACTCTAATGACGCGTACCATTTCAGTTACAAGATATTTCGTTCATATTTCTTATACAAAAATATTTACGGGCATAAGTATGTTGTCGGATTTCAAAACATCTCTTGGAGGGAGTTCCTTGATATCTGAATAGTGATTTAAAATGTATGTGTGTGTGTGTGTGTGTTCTACGGAATAATCTTGGAATCAACTAAGTTGATTTTCAAATATTCTACCTGTACCTAGACAAACTAATGAGTATAACATAGGCCATAATTAAATATACCCGAAAATTTCCCAAAAATGAAACCAGTTTACAATAAAGTCAAGAACTAAAAATATTTGTACTATCAATACTAATAATATTGATAAGTACATAATCAAACTATAGGCTTATAAATAATTAACCGATTTATATTCAGAAAATGTCGTAAATGACCTTGAAGCTCTTCAAGGCTTCGTTTCACTTAAAATGTTATATAATAAATTAAACGACACATATCACTATAAATTGTACACAACGTCATATTTATTCATTATCGCTTATTTTTTACTAGTTCTTAATATTGAGTGTTGATATTATTTATGTGAGTTAAAATTAATAAGGATTAAATACGTATCATGTACATGTGCTTAAATATAGTAACTTACATAACGAGATTCAGAGTCAAAGAACTCCTCTTAGTCTTCTGACAAGCCACAACTTTATGTGAGGTCTCCTCTCTGAAGGAATCTTTAATAATCTTCCCGTTGAACTGCCTCCACGTTGCCCAGCGCTGGTCTCGAGGATAGCAAAGTAAGGCTCATATACCTAGATTGGTGGTTGAGGCGTACCTCTGAAAGTGTCAACTACAAGCCAATACAATGTAGTGTGTACCTGTAAGTTCTCCCCGCTCTTAAGGAAGCTGGACAGCGCATCCTGGCTGACATGCACCTCCCCCTTGTACATAAACTCGAGCAGGGCCTGCATGTTGTCCGCCGTGGTGGCCTCGAGGATGACGTAGCACGCGCCCGCATGGCTCGGCGGGGCTGAGTCGAACAACTCCTGAAAGTGCTTGCTGCAAGCCGCTAGTATCACTTTGTGTGCTTTGAATTGGCGACCTGGAACAATATGAAATACACTGTTAGATTCTCTGAATAAACTTAAATTACCTATAATATTGGTAGGTGGCAATCTAGGAAGGAAAAATAGGCATATACTGCGTTTTCACTAGAGGAAGATGAAATTCTCTGTTAAAGCATGAAGACCCTAGAGATTTAAACCGATATGGTTTACAGTGAGCTCAGGGATAATTAGCTTCACATCCGTCGTGGTAAAGCTGATTATTATAAACTTCTAGACACATTTTTTAAGAAACATAATACTATTGGAAATGCGTTAATGGCAACGTCTAATGCTGTTCATATACATTCTGCAGGCGTATAAAATGTTCGAAATCAGAATGTACTTCTGAAGATTAACTATAAATATTATTTGTTTCAAAATTTTAGTTGTAATTTACAAATATCTTTATAAGCATTTACTTTTTATAATTATCATAACAACGTTAAAACTAAGCCGTCCTTAAAATAAGTCGTATTAAGAATGTGCGTCGTATTAATTTAAAAGTATAAGTATGATCTGATCATAGTTACCATACAACGATAGCACTCGTACATCTGTTGGTGACGTCATGCCTGCGCGGAACAAAATGAGTAACCTTGGACCTACGAAGGGTTAAGCGGTTTGTAGTCGTGCGATTATAGTCGCATACGACGCGTGATAGGACACATACGACAATTATGACGCATTGATACATTATATGGCCCTTTCTATGTTATAGAGTTAACAGTATGCATACACCGTTCACACATTCACTTACTAATTTGCACTCTAATTGCTGTTTAAACATATAATTTTAAGGAATTAAAGAATACTTTATAGTTAATAAAGTCTTCGAAAAATTAAATCACGTTGTTCATATAGTTATCTTAATGAATCCGCTAACAGTCGCAGCATTTGCTAACAACAAGTTTATTCCTAGTTTCTGTGGTGACTAAAACATTTCACAATTAAATGCATATTCTCTCGATTGGGCGATAATTACGAGTGGTAATGGTTCAATATCGAGAAATCTTATTATTTGAGAATTGACTTTTTCTCAATTACATATAAAAAGCGGGATTTAAAACTCCGTTTATTGATAATGGCTTCTTTATTATTTTAAAGCTTACCTTATTTTACGAAAGTTCGGAACATTTAGAACACAGTAGAAAATTAGCTAATGAATAACAATACTCAATTGTTAACTGGCATATATTATACTGCTTGTTGGTATTTGCAATGGATAAAAATAAATTTATTTCGTCTAATAGTCTGAAGCCTATCAACAGCCTAAAGCGATATGCAAGCGTTCCGCTTCTAACTACTTGTATTCAATACCCGCCTGTAGTTAAGGACAAATATCTATTTCCTTCTACATTTAGATAGATAATATATTCCCATATGCTTTGTGCTAATGCTTTATTATTCAAGAGATATTTTATATTTAGAATATATTATTATAGTATTCTGCTATTAGGGACATGTCGAATATATGCTAATCAATTATGTATATATTTGTTTTAAAGCGATGTTCTTTAGAGCTTCAAATAAGATTTTAAGAAAAACTTTGGTTCATAATAGTTCTGTTCATGAATTGTACTGAAAGCTATATTAAATGAAGCTTATATAAAGTACCTGTTTATGCTAAAACGAGCTTGCAAGTCGCAATACCATTATAATATATAAAAAAAAATTAAAATCATAAAAACTAAGTAGATACAAGCGTGTACGTACAAACTTTGGAAAATTTTAATAATGGCAAATCAAAAAAAAAACAATAAAACCATGGTGATCAAGTAAAACTTCTCAATTCTTTAAAGTATAGGAGTAAAAATAATTAAAAAAAAAGTTGTTTTTAAAAATTCTTTAAAATGGCTTTTAACCCGCGGTATATTTTTAGCTCATAGGTTCTTTATATGTTAACAGGAGTTAAATAAGATCTTTGCAAGAGTTCATTCACTTTTTATATAAATAGCATATTTTATATTTCTACATAGACACGTTTTCACATTCAACCTCAGCTCTCTCCTTGGAGAATAATCATTCGCTTCAATTTATTTACGAAAATATGGAAATATATTAAGATTTAGCATTTAAGCTCTTCGGGGAATACACAAAATTTGTAGAGTAAATTCTTGAAGATTTTTTGAAGTATATTATCTGATACTAAATTCAAAATAAATAGATCAATAAGTTTAAAACGTGCCCAAAAATATTAGCTGATTTAGTTACATATAATTAATAAACAAATCCTGCGTTTTTGATATTGTTATATGTACATATGAATTACGACACAATGCAATAACATTTAACTTGAGTCAATAATCGTCATTATGACGTATATATTGTGACAATACTATCTAACAAAAAATAACGTCATTCATATGAATAATAACAATATGCGGATTTTGTATTTATTTATCAATTGATGACTTTTGTATTCCTTCCTAGACTGGATCTTATTAAAATGTTCATTCTATGACATCCATACTAATATTATAAATGCGAAAGTAACTCTGTCTGTCTGTCTTTCCATCACGCTAAAACTATTGAACCGATTAGAATAAAATTTGGTACACAGATGGTCTAGAGCCTGAGATAAAACATGGCTACTTTTTAACTTGAAAAAAGGGTTATAAGAGGGGTAGGGGGGTCAAAGTTTATATGAAAGTCCATGCGGACGGAGTCGCGGGCAACAGCTAGTTATCTATAATCTAGGTCTATGAAAGCTAGTTTTAATAATGTTTGGTAACGTAATATTATCTACTCAAATTTTAAAAAAGAGACTTTTATATAAACAGCACTATGACAACTAAGAGCGTTTAAATGCGAAAGAATGAAAATATACATTTCTTCATAAACCATACTATTAACGGAATATCCTTCAAATAGCTACCCATATTTGCTAGTTCCTGAACAAAGCTCGTATAATCTTTAATGATCGCGAATTTTCTAAGAAAGTTTGCCCATAGCCATTTGGGGTAATATCGTTTGCAACCGCATGACCTTACAGTTTTTTTTCCGATTTATCGCAAAAATTAGAATAATGGAGCCTTTTTATGCAGGAAACGCACGTCATTGACAGGTTTTTACCTTAAAACCTTGTTTTATGAGTGCTTAATGTCAATAACCTAAAGACCTCTGACTGGGGCGGAAATTTTTAATGATTAGAATCAATTTTGTCAAATATTTCGAATTTTTAACACCACATTAGCAATTTAATTAATAATAAATTAACTAACTGGTACGATTAGGTAATAATGTCCTATATAAATTAGGTATATAAAATTTTAACAAACTAAATAATATTATAAATTTTTAATTTAATCTAAATCATAATCATAAACCTACGGAATTAATGTTTCTATAAAAAAATAAACATTTTATGTAATTCATAACAAAGGGCAGATAGAATCATTTCGATCGTTTAGCTACGTCAGGGTCACCGCTGTTAAAGGAGGGATCTACCCTCCTTTTGTATCACAGGACGATTCCTCGATCGGTTGAACCACTCTTCAAGCATTAAGCAGTCATACATCATTATTCATTAAGCAGTATAAAACAAAGTCGCTTGCTTCTGTCTGTCCCTATGTATGCCTATCTTTAAAACTACGCAACCGATTTTCATGCGGTTTGTTTTAATAGATAGAGTGATACAAGGCCGGAGCTGGTCGCGAGTTTCATATTTAAAAGAGTATCATTAGTCCTTTACAAGTAGCATAAGAAATTTGTATCGGTCATTAGAATAACACTGAAAATTGCGTTGTATTGATTTTTAATGTCTTTCTCGTGAATAGCCGACTACAAAATGTTGGTATAGAAGCAAGCCGGGGGTAGGTTTCTTTCGCAGGAGACCGACTGGATGGGTACCCCCACAGTGCCAGACATTCTACCGCCTGAACAGTGATGTGAAAACGTCACTGTGCTCCGGTCTGAAGAGCACTGCAGCCAGCAAAATTACTGGGCTAATGAGTCTTAACATCTGATGACTCAAAGTGGGGAGCGTCGGTGTAGTGCCCCTGCCCGGAGTTGGGCTTTATAGCAAAGTTCCGGGTAACTGCATTGGCTATGGGCTGGCGTTACTCTTACCATCAGGGGTGCGTCCAGCTCGTCTCCCCTCTTCATATTATATAAAAAAAAAGCCTTCAAATAAGCAAGAGAGGAATAATAACAAACCGATTGAAAACATTAGCAAACTAATAAATGTATCAAGTTCAATGGTATCACGTGCACCTTACACGTAAACGCAAGGACAGACCTACTTGCGGTGTTGACTATTTATCTGTGCTAATATATACTAATATTTAAAGAGGGAAGATTTGATAGTTCGTTTGCATTATATGGGCAACGAAATAACATCAGATTTTAATGAAATTAGGAGCAGATATGAGTTTGAGGAAGGATGTAAGTTTAAGTTCGAAGGCAGGTCGAACACTGCTTAATATGATATGGTGTTATTTTTCCGTTATTCCAAAGAATCGTTTATATTTTATAAATAGTAATGTGAATGTATATCTACACATTAAAGTTTTATTTAAAAAAAAGTAGGGGAAATGTTTCTATATATTACGGCAAACTATCGTTAATAATAATAAAGAATACAATAACTCTTTTGTTTTTCGATATATTATCAAATTTGAATTAAGTATTTTAATTCATCATAAAATAAATATAAAGGGCAGGTTTTTAACGTTAAGTGACAAATCATGTATGTAAATAAAGTATATTTGGTAATCTATACTAATTTTATAAAGAAGTAAAGTTTGTGTGTATGTTAAATTGTAAGATCTCGGGATCTACTGAACCGATTCTAAAAATTCTTTCACCAATAGAAAGCCACATTATTGCTGAGTGTCATAGGCTATATAAAAAAGGATTGTTAACATTATGCCCATCGAAGTGGGCACGGGTCAGCTAGTAGTATTGTAAGGAGTAAATGCTCCGTATTTCCACCATTATACATATCACCATTTGTATTAAACTCGCATATCTATATTGTTCTGTTGATGTCATTCTATGAGGTATTTGAACTCATGCACTATACTATTTCCTACATTTTTGGCTAGTTTCCATGGATACTGGCCAAGGACGAAAAACTTTGGCCCTTCTAAACTACACTTTTGGCAAAAACGCTAATTACTTAAGTTCTATAATATTATATATTAATCTTGCTCTGTTTATTTTAGTATACATTTCTATAGATACAATTTTTTACATTTTTTTACAACGTTAAAGCAAGTTGATGGCGAACTTGCTATTACATTAGTTTGTACGTAATTATGTTCTTCCAAAGAAGAAAATCAAAATAAATAGTAGGTAATATATTTTTTTACTGATAGGTTTCTTTCTTTGAAATACGACCTTTATTATAATGAATAATCAAGACCAGAGGAATGCAAATAGCACAGCGAAGAAAAACATTCAATAAAAAAACTTTTGACGCAGATAGTGGTTGAATAAAAATAGGTAAACAAACATAATATTAAAACAGGTCTAGATTTATAATAAAATATTTTTTTTTTGTTGTCGGTACAGAAAGTAACATTTAATTAATGTCCATATTTTTATGTTACGTTTGGAAGAAATAATTTTTACTAAAAACGACTTATCGCGAATTTGCACAAACTAAACACATTATGCTTGTATGATTTTTTTTATACTCGTAGGTGCTAATTGCTCAGAAACTATTGAAGCTGCTTTTTATTTAAATCTAGAATCTAGAAATACTTAAAATGTTTAAAAATTGTTCCTTATTATTAAGAATATGCGTACGAGTGTCGGTATTGTATGTTATATATTCACTCGAGCATTAAAAATCCTTTTTTGTACGAGGGGATACATAAGGATATCACAGCTTCCTAAGAAAAAGAGGAGCTTAATATATAGGAATTACTAAAATCCAATAGTATTCGTGTACCTTTAGGCACATCTCAAAGGGATTGCCTAAATATTTTTTCGTAAATAAAAAAAACAATTCCTAGACCCAGTTCTAGGTTAGTTATGTATGTAAAAAATATTTCGAAAACCTTTAATAAATTCCAAAGGTCTCTTCATTCAAAGGCCGTTGAGGCCGTTATATTTAATTACCCTTTAAATTACTTATGCTAAATTGTTTACAAATTAGATAATTGTATTTCCTCATTCGTCATTCATTACAATATCCTTTATACGTACGATCCCTTATTTAAAACGACTTATATAAATGAGAGATGTGTATGAGTAATTTCAAAGTTTGTAGAAGGCTCTGCTGTTTATTTATTATACCATTGAAAGTGTAGTATCTTAATGGTAGGCTTATTTAGGCCTATCAGTGGCGGATCCGGCTTTTTTTTTCACCCTCACATGTCAGTCGTGGTCAAAAAATATACAGCTTTGGCTCCAGGGGGAGTCACATAGTTGTGGTCAAGTAAAAATAGCAATTTTATATTAGGAGGAGGTCATGACTCCCATGACCCCCTGGATCCGCCATTGGATGCTCTATACCTCATTGAACCTGGGACTGGATACGGTAGACGGAGATCTTGGCTCATACTGGGTGAGGCATACGTCCAGCAGTGAAGAACGATACACTGAATTGGTTGGTTGATTCATTGATTTATCGAGACTTATTTTTTTTATTTAACACGAAAAATATAGAAAATAAAAACAGATAATCACGGAGCACATACACAAATAAATAAACTAATACTCCAACCAACAATCCATTTGAAAAGTACATTAAAAAAACAAATATTTACCCCATACTAACGTGTTATTTAAGAGACTCAGACGCATCTCCTATAAGTATATTACAACACCAACAAGGAAATAGTATGACATTGGTCGACGCAGCTTGCAACATCGACATTGGCCTCATTCGGAGACCTACTAATTTTTATCTAACACAATTTTTATAACGATAAGCGGATCATGATACTTTAACGGAAAAGCTCAATAATTTTAGGGTTTTATTAATTGGGAAATAAATTATTTGAATGATAAATTTATTTAATCTTACATTAATACTTAGTTTAGTAATACAAATAAAATGTATTTAACACTTAATACTCACATGGGTTTTTCCACATTTTTTCGAAATTATTCCCTTATAAGAGACAGAGACAAATCCAAAAACTAGCTGTTGTCAATATTGTATAGTCAATGTATAATATATATTTATTCAGAGAGAGATAGATATAGAAACTCTTTTGAATCATATTTTAAAAGTATTACAACATTACATAAAAATAATTTGAGAAAAATATATCAGGGCTTTACAATACCTTAGGTTGCCCGGCAGAGATTGCTATATAGCAATAAGGTAGCCTTTTGTGCATAACAATTTAAGTTTTCTTTGTATCTGTATGCAGTTATTGTTTTTTCTTTATGTACAATAAAGTGTTTTAAATAAATAAATAAATATCTATGACGCAGTGCAATGAGTTATGAGATTTTTAAAATTTATTATTATTAATTAATTTTCATAAAGTTACAGGATTATTTACGTTAGCGATATTTGTAAAACTGTTCTTGTTACTGAATTCGTCAATTTTCATTAAACAATAACGATTTATTTTAACAATATGTTCCTTTAACTACATTTGCGTCACAAACATCGTCCTTCACGCATAATAATTGTCACACTCATACTATAACCATTGTTATGTTAAATAGCATTTATTATATTATAACTATAAGTGCATAATGTGTATACAGCATAGTTTCATTATAGGGCAATGATATTATAGTTAATAGATATGTTATACACAAACAGATCAACCGAAAATAGTGTTCAGCAGCGGCAGCACAAGTCAAAACGATAGAAAAAGTTAAAAGATAAAACCAACAAGAAAAAAGGTTGAGCGTAAAAGCACCAGCAACCAATCACCTAAAGGTCCTAATTAGGATATATATACGTCATCTAAATATTGCGTGTATAATATATCTATTTAATATAATATTATTGTTATAGAGCTTCTGTATTTAAATAAAATTGTAGATTTTATTTTCATACTTTGAGTTTAACTAAGTATCATAACGTGTTAATCCAGGATACTAACAGTTAACTACGCACTAAATTTCAATGAAATCCAATAATATTAGTTGTTATAAATAAACTTTTTGTTACATTTATATAAAAATACAGTTTTTACTGCATGTCATTGATTTTTCACCTCCGATTATGATGTGATTGTTAGTTGTAGTAGTTTAAATATAAATACGTTAAATTGGTAATTTGAAAATCAATCACAATATACTAAGAATATTTCGCTTCATTGTTCAATAGATATCAATAAACAGAAAAATACTCAAGTATCCAATTTTGATATTAGATAGTTTAAAGCCACACAAAATAAAGCGTTGCAACAACAGAGCTGTGACGAAGTAATTTAAAACTCAAAGTTGCCAGCCCTAACTTAAATCCGAGCCACCCTGAAATGCTACGGGGCGCAGTCGCAAGCAAAATCTAGTTTATGTAAGTTATTGATCACATAGGCTGTACTACGTGTATATAGATCTCGACACTGAACGGGATGCAAGTGTAGGCGAGGGGGAGGGAGGACGACTAACCCCGTTTTCAGCGCACTCACACCTTGACAGCTCGTAGGGCTGACACTTGACGCTTTTTAAATTGTTCTATTTTATCCCTAGACCTTGTGCGACAAAGTTTTGCTGAAAGTGTCTTATGTACCTATTGTACACTTCACGAAATGTCTTTATGTAACTACTTAAACGTACTTTGAAATTTGAACTAACACCATTCGTTGTCATAAAAACCACGGCCAAGGCATTTCAATCAACATCATAGCAGTAAGTAATTTATTTTATTACGCAGAAATTACTTTTAAAGAATATTTTGTGTCGTGTCGTATCGCTTCTCTTCATCAAGTTAAAGATTTCGCTTTTAATATACACCTTAAATAATAATTTTAATTACGTAAAACCTTTCCTACTTCTCAGAATATTCCCCAGGGGTTATTGAATTGAATGTATCATGAAGTCGTTGTAACTAAGGATTTTATTTATTTATTTACCCTTTATTACATATAAATCTTACAGACTATTTGTACAGAAATAGAAGGAATGTAATAGGCGGCCTTTATCACTAAAAAGTGATTTCTTCCAGGCAACCTTTTATAAATATTTGAAAAGAAAGACTGGATTGGTAGGTACACTGAGTAGTTTATAGATATAAAAATATATGAATAAAAATTTTATTCAAGTTTAAACTTGAAAAGACTGTTGTGCACAGCCCTAGGAAGGCGCCTGTGTGCCGCCCAATTTCAAGGTCGATGTGGGTGGCGCCGAGCGAGACAGCGCGTTTGGAAGTGCACGAGAATCGATCTTGCACGGCCCGGCTGAAACTAGGTGAGCTCGAAGCAATGGCACTTCACTTTCACTGGAATATACCATATGGAGAAACGTCGCTACGTAAATATACACATACAATTTTGGGTTTAAAAGTTAAGCTTCGGATAACTATTTTTGTTGAAACATTTTTTTTTATATTTCTATTGAAACAAAAAGACATTTTTACGATTGTTAATGCAATTTATTACGATACATAATATTGAAGTCTTATCATTAACAACTGTCTATTTAAAATTAATATTTCCCTCGCAAATTTTCATTTGGGAATTTGTTTTGGTATAAAGATTATTTTCGAGAAACGATTGTGTCCAAAATGTGCTATATGACATACATATGAATAACAAAAAGTTATACATTAAAACTATTTTAGCTACAAATGGCATATTATCACTTGCCCTAGAATATACCACGTTTTTGTATTAAATTGTTAGTCACTATGGAATAATAATACGCTATATATTTATACAGAACCAAGTTATAAATCGCAATTCTTGCATGTCTACAATGTTTTCTTAATATATTTGTAAATATTCAATAAATAATAATTACACGAAAAACGATAATTCTGGCAACAAATTCAGTCAAACGTTAGTTACAATGATAGTTTCTATTACAGTAACGCATAGCCACCCAAATTTAGCTGGCAACCCTTTCGCAATCAATACCTTTGCACAACTATGTATGGGGTGGTTTTGTTTCAATGCACTACATATGTAGGAGGGTGCTAACCCCTCCCTCATGAACCTTCACGAAAACACCTCAAATTTATCGCGGCACGAACGCACAGTTTAATTACCTAGGAGTTTCTAGGTTGCGTTTTTTGTTCTAATTACTAAAGGAAAATGAAGGCTTTACTTTTTTGCTGATTCATTTGAAAAACTGTACGCAACGACTGTGCTTCGAATTGTATTTTTTATTTTCAATATAATAATACTTTTTAATGTAATAAAACGTTCATATCGCTTTTGTAATCGCGTGTAAATTAATATAAGATTTTTTACGATAAAAATGACAATCTCTATAAAGCTCTCGTCGGTAAACGTTATCTGTGTAAAAGTCTCCAATAGTTAGAATATAGAATACATATACAAAGACACATGTAGTACGAAAATAATTCTCATAGCCATTTTTGTCTGATATAGATAACAAAACCGATTTCGCTCTATTCGTAAACTATTTATTTGTAAATTATAACCTTTCAATAATTTACTTATCATAAATTACTATCACTGGCCAGTAAAAAAATAAACGCCGAAAAAAAATTGTAGGTACAAAACATCCACCCAAATACTCAGTTTCAGTAACGGCCTTGCGTTAACGCGGAACGCATAGGCTGGTATCGACCCGGGCCGCCCCTCCCAACAGCTGACACAATCATTGGAGGGTACCCCCACACCCTGTTTGACATAGTGCACTTGTAGGCGATTTTTAAGCCTCTGCTTATACTGCGTAGGGACATAACCGCCTGCCTTCGTTGTTTTTGAAGTCGGTGTTTAAATATGGAACGAATGGCTATTATTTTTTTTAAAGACTTTCTTGCCAGTTCTCAGCTATAAACAATTATTTGAAGGTTAATTACAATTATTGTTTTGTTTCATCGTGAAGATCACGTTTCTCCATATTATATAGCTTCGTGGATTAAAGACTGACACTCCACAGTGTAATTTTTATATTAATGGAAAACAATCGACATATTTTTAAACCTCCTAATGTGATGGCTTATACATCCATTCTCTTACTTTGACACAATAGTACCCACGAGTAATACACAACTAAAACCAGTTTTTATAGACTTATATTCAAAGTACAAAAACACCGGAAATTCGCTTACACAAAGTTTGTATCCAAGTATGATCGTTTCATACATTTTCAAATGTAAGAACAAGATATAAGTATTCTGAGTAATAGTACGTCTAAATAACATTAAATATAAATATGGTGTATAGTAGAATTTGATTTAGATGATAAAGCAAAATTAAATCCTTCTCTTTTACGTCTTTAAAGATCGACAACGCAGTAGTGAGGGACCTACTAAGTACTTCGAATTTTCGCTGGTTCTGGTCATTTACCATCAAACGAGCCTTCTGTTCAGGTGTCCACCATCACATACCAAAATAATACGACTAGTATCTTTCTAGCAATCAATATAAGATTCATATAAGCTGTTATGTTAGCCAAAACCCCAAAGTTTTTCTACGACTCACATCAGCGGTGAGGTGATTATATATATCGTTCCGATCATAAATGATCTTCAGCAAAGTACGGAGATTCTGTTCACGGATGGTTGAATGCTTTCGTTAGCCGATATAAAGTATACTCGAGGTCAATGCCTCTTGAGTACATTTTATGATTACGAGTAGATTCGGCTGTTTTGATCTAACTATTGATATGAGGGCGAGGCTCGCAACGTCGTGTTAAAATATTTAAGTACGTGTGTAGTAATTTATTAAGACAATTATATCGTGTTATGGTTGCTTGTATAACTTTTTGTTCATTACAACAAAACAATAAATAAAAATACAAGATTGAAATGTTCTATTCTAACGAAGGTTCAATTAATGTTTCTATTGAGGTACTTTTTGAAATGTTGGAGTCAACATCTGAAGATAAGACGAAGGGGCAGTGGGAGTGCGAAGTATTTTATGTTCGGAGATCTTTAAATTTTCTAATTGATTATACGAACTATATATTTTTACTCGATTACGATGAAAATAAATTGAAGGGTAATTTTGTTCGAAGTCTACGTTAGGATTGAATTTTATATTTTATGGATATAATTGCAATGTGCCAGGTATTTTAAGGTTACCTATAATAATTGCTCAAATGACATGCTGTTTTAATTTTCGTGTCTTTCACTTCACTATAGTTTTTCTCACGTAGGTACCTATAAGTATTTATAAACAAATGTCTCGTATCTCTATTGCAAATATTTCTGCGAATTTATCACAACTTTGATTACATTGTATGTATTGAAAACCGATAAAGATTGTATCTTTTTCGATACTAGCGATAACACTTGCTTAATCAAATTATTGATAGGACACAACTTGAATAGCTTCGCTTTTATACATCGTATACAAATATCAAGTCTTTATATTTATACTAACCACCCGCCCGGCTTCGTTCGCATATATTATGTATGTTTTATACACATAAACCTTCCTCTTGAATCACTCTGTCTAATAAACCGCATGAGAATCGGTTGCGTAGTTTTTAAGATTGAAGCATACATAGGGATATAAGGACAGAGAAAGCGACTTTGTTTTATATTATGTACCTACAGATAAAAATTCCAAAAGGTCTCGAAATAATTAAGTTATAAAGAGTTAAAGAAATGTAGTATTTTTAACACATTAACTAAATTTTATCGATAACGTACGTGTATTTGTTAAATATCGCGTCATTCTCAAACTTTGTTAAGCTATTAAGCATTATATCTTTCATTATTGTATAGCCAAAGCCATATTATAAAAGCAGTGATTTTTGTCGTAGCCTATAAACACTATTTAACATTCAAATCTACACGAGGGGTGTGAGAGGCACCTAAGTCACAATTCACGTCACCTGAAGCTCAATAGGGGGGCCGCCCCCGCCCCCACCTGGCCCCAAATGCCAAAACTTCGCAGTCATCCGAGACGTACAGGTACGCAATTAGTCAAGTTTATTTAGTTCTCAATTCTTTGTGTAAATAAAGTCTAATGGCTGACATAAAAAGTAAGAACATACATAGATATAAGTATATAAGCGTAGTAGGAAACAAGGAATATTTATATCAATAGGCTATATGCATGTTTTTTAATGCTTTAAGCGCTTCTATAGGTCATGAGTCATGACATAACCTAGAAAAATATAACAGGTCGAAAATTTCAATCGTTATAATTTAAAAACATATTAAAATGACTACATTTTTTTAACGGAAGTTACGTTTAGGTTTAAAGATCTTTATTTTTCTCATAACGACTTAATTAGTCACTTACATGAGAATAAAACATTCTTAAAATGTAATGACAGTTGTTGGTAGTTCGATAAAAAACTACGAGTAAGAAGCGAATTCAAAGCATTCAGTCGTTCGTTAAAGTTATGAAATGATCACGAAACGGTACCGCGAACAAATCCACGAAACACCGCGAATATATTCGCTGACGCTTGGATACAGCAAATTTTTACGATTTGTTATACATTTTTTTGTAACTAACGGTCAATTAATAAATACTATAAAAACATTTTGATTTTATCATTCTACGCAACTCGGCTTCTGATTTTTGCAATAACCGTTGCGTATAAAAATATAATTATTAAGAATGACTGTTTTTGTCATTTTTATTAATTACGAAACAAAAGGTCAGTTAAGAGCAAAAAATATTTTTTATAATTATTTTATGATTTAGTAGTCACATTCCATGTGGGTATAAATTTTTAGATAAAAAAACTAAATGCAAGGTCGTAGGAGTTAGATATTAAGTATAAAAAATTTATTCATCAACAACCTTGCCTAATGTTGTGCTAATTAAAAATCGCAGGCTTTTAATTGTAATGAGTAATTAAAAAAATAATAAAAACTGATATAAAAAATTATAAGTACCTACATTTGTTTTAAACGAACAAGATAAATATTTAAATATTCTTTTCATATAAAACAACAAACATAGGTGGGTAGATAGAATAAACGGTCACAATAGTAAACATTAGAGATGGGCCTAGTACTCGGTTGATACTCGGTACTCTGCGTACTGGCGGGTTTTTAGATACTCGTACTCGGCCGAATAACTCGGTAATACATTATTATTTAATAACGAGTATACTTTATTTAAAAAAAGATAGATATTTGGGTAGATATAATTGAAACAGTGTTAACAACCTTTTTTAACGACGGCTCGACTCGTCTTTTTTCGACGACAGCTCTGTTAAGAATGACTACGATTAGGAAGAACTATGGTGCCCAATGTGACGTGTTTGCTTGTGAATCAAGTGACTGGTATCAACGCGAGCCGACGTCTTGACCGGCGCGAACCTATTTGCACTTGTTTACACGCGCGAAATGGGAATTTGATTAAACCGAGTTACTCGGCCGAGTACTGGGTTAAAAAAGATTAAACCGAGTAAAACTCGGTGCTCGGCAAAAGCGTAACTAGGCGCATCTCTACTAAACATTATAGACTGGTCTACATGTTAAACTCAACTGCAAACGCAGACCCTGTTGGCACTTGGCTGTACCCACTACCCACCCGAAACACATTGCGTAATGTAAACTTGCATTAGCTGATGCCTGATGTTTTATTATATTCCCTACAGTCAAATACTTATATTTTTTTTAAACAGTCAACCAGACAAAGCAACAATTTTTAGCAATTCAATTATGTCCCAAAGGTTTGACAAGCAGTTACATAGAAAGAAACTCTGTTAATAAAAGTAGATGTCGTAAAATCAACATGTTATATTATTTTATAGTATATTAGCCGACATACAAATTCAATCAACAAGTAGGTATACAAATTAATTTCGCGCCAGCCTATAATAAACAACCTTGATCATAAACTGCATTCGTCATTTATTTTCGAATATTTCCTCAATGATTAGATAAACTTGATGCGTAGTACGCATATTAAGGCGATGTTGCAACATCCATTTGTTTATTCGTATATTTAAATTATTATTAAAACTAACAGCGTTTTATGAAAAAATTTTTGATGCTATATCATGAAGAAATTTAAAAAAGTCTTTGACGTAACCAAAAATACTAATTGGTTCGTTATTTATTTATCCTTTATTACATATACCAAAATCACAAATTACAAAAAATAACAGAGATCAAGAAGTACATATATGTAAATGTTTTATAAAGTACCTACTAATTTTATTGCATTTTACAATTGAGTTTATGTTTCGTTCGCTACTATGTTCTTCGATGTAAATATTTTACGTCGACTATATCAAAACAAATACATAATAATATAACGAAAATAATTAAAACGTCATCGTCATAAATGTTATCATAAATAATCTCACACTGCCAGGTAAATCTATGATAGCAAAAAACAGTCAAATTAATTAAATACAGTCAAGCCTCAACTTATATTACACGCGTTTGGAAGTTTATCACAAAACAAATTGTGTCCTTGATATTATGCATGTTGATGACCTCGGCGAATAACCAAAATTACACGTGTAGCTTATCACATAAAATGCACCGATAATAAATGTATTACGTTATTCGTAAGATGATGTCAATAAACTCTTTCAAGCATCGCAGTAGGTACGTACTACGTACATAGAACATACTAACAGGCCGATGTGATAATTCACTAAGGCACGCGTTAATGAGGCATATAATATCTGAATATTTTGAAAGGTGACGATCTTCTATCATATAAATATGAATTGAAGAATTTATAATATTCCTAAACTACGAAGATGCTTCTTAAGGAGAAAACAATATGTGTGTAGGTAGGTAGAGTAGGTTTGGGTAACACTTCTATTGGCTACATAGTTAATGAGACATCTTCTAAGTTCCTCAGTATAAAATATGTATTTTCCAAGTACTGACAGAAAGATATCACAATATTTTGACGTAACCATACAATAGGTATTGATACCAAAATTCGCACATCATCTTATTGCGTTTGAAGCTAAATTAGCGCCTTATTGGCCTCGACTGTGGTCTTCAGATGTGAATAGCCTGCATTACCATTTAGTATACGATGTTTAAAGATATTCATTTTTTTATTTTACGAAAAATTGAATTAGTCATGTGTTATTCAGGAAATGTAATACATATATTTATCAATGGCTGTGGTATCTTTTGCAAGTTATAGGTAGGCTTTATCAAAAAATGTTTGATAGGCAGATTACCAATATAATCTTTACATAGTGTAAAACAATGTCGCTTTCTTCTGTCTGTCTCTATGTGTGCTTAGATTTTTTAAATAATGCAACTCTTTTTTCAACAGATTGTGATCCGTTTGCTCCGGTCTGAAGGGCACTGTAGCCAGCGAGATTACTGGGCTAATGAGTCTTAACATTTTATGACTCAAAGTGGGGAGCGTCAATGTAGTGCACCCCTCCCCGGAGCAAATTTCTGGGTAGCACTACAATGGTTATGGGCTGGCGTTTCTCTTACCATCAGGAGGGCGTCCAGCTCGTCTCACCACTTCATAGAATAATAATAAAAAAAAGATTGTGATTTAGGAGGACGGTATATGTGTATAATTAATACATGCATAAAATGCACTAAATAATAAATTATTTTGTAGAGTTAAATAAATGTACATACGAGAAGTTTGAGTTAGTTAAATTATTTTAAAATGTAATGATCTATCTGTATCAATATAAGTAGGTCAAATGCATTATTTTAATTTCAAATATAAAACTTACCCTCGCAGTAGAGCGTGACGTCAGCAAGGCTCTCAGAGTTCCACAGGTTGGCGAACGAGGTGGCCAGGTTGGAGCCGAAGCTGTTCCATTTCAAGCAGTATTGCTGCTGTTGAGTGTCCATGCCCGGGCCGCCTCGGATTCCTGCCCTGTTGACAGACAGAATGGTAAAGCGACCTGCTAGTTTGATATGTGCTCCTGGTACTTTAATATTCTTTTACTGGAATACTGAATCGCAACTTAAATTTAAGTACAAATTAAACCGGTCCGATTTGACAGTTCGCCATACAATTCTCTCAATTTAAATACAATTCTCTTAAGGCGTGCTTATATTTAATTTGCGTTCATACAAATACACATGTATTAGGCTATTTATGACCTATAAGTTCGAAAGATCTTTGTCGTGATTGTTTGTTTCAAAATCAAAAAATTATATACGGCAGGGACTGTGTAGATTACCAATATATTTTTTATATTTTTTTAATTTTTCGTCTGTTTCAAAATTATTATTATTACAGTTAAACTTATTTAATACTTAATTAAAATTCGTTTAAATTAATTAGAAAATCAAACGCTGTGTGAGCTGCTAAATTTGCTAATTAAATTAGACTCAGATTGAGGATTTTTCAAATGTTTATTAATAGATTCAAACCGTTGTCTCGCAACTTCGTCATAAAATCTCAACATCAGGTTTTAAAGCTAAAGAAAAAAATCCAACACGTATTTTATCAATGACATTTTTTCCTCAATCGAACGTAATTATTAATGCTGTTTGTATTAGTTTGTTTTTTATTCAGATCGAAGACATAATTTGGCTATTAAGACATTCACAACTTTTATTAATGTATAAGCTTACACGTGTATAATATAATTATATTACTCCATAATATAACTCTCATATTGTCAATGTTTTAAATTAATATACTATTCTGCATATTTGAATTTTTAATATGTCTAATGACTACTATTATTGGCACCAAAGGTTTTCCACATTGCCTGTGGGATGGTGTTTTACGCTATTTACACATTTGGCTATTCATATGTTTTAGGTTTCATATTATGTTTAACTTTTATTTAAACCTGAAAAAATGTGATTTTTTCCAAACCTAAGATTTACGCATTACAAAATCTCTTCAATTATCGGGCATGTCATGAAAGTGTCAATTTAAATCAACGATCGATTTTGTTTCCTTTCCTCGAAATGAATTTGTAATGTGCAAGCCTGGCCCTTCTCACGATTTAATTCTATCGATCAGTAGACACATTGGTTTTAACAACCACGCATATGTAGCATTTTGACATTTTAATGTTTGTTTAGCTTGTTTCTGGGTTATCAAAATGGGGTTTGTTTTAAGTAGGTACTAAAAGTGTTTGTGATATTTTTAATTATTATCTTATGAACTATTGGATTTATTTCGAGAAATTTGAATAGAAGTAATCCTATACTTCTGCGCTATGATCAGAAAAAATGGCCACGTTAAAATTTGTAGGACTTCAAAATGGCCCAAACGTTATCCAAAATCAAAGCCTCTAAAAACAAAGGGCCTGCAGGGCCGATACGGTATCGATTCCAATCCCAACTCCGTTATAGGCTAACTGTATATATATTTGCATGCGTGCACGTATACTGCCAGCGAGCGTGGAGCCCATTAAACTTCGTAGATCAAAAGCAATAGCGTGCAGGGGGGAGGTCAGGTTAGGTTGGACTTGAATTTCGGCTGCGACCTGGTTCCGGAATGCAGCGCGCGCACGCGTAGAAAAGCAGAGGGGTTAGTGAGGCGGGGGGAGGGTACGATTGCACCGAGTTGCGCAAAGCGCACGGCCACTTGCAGGTCATAATGATACGACAAAATTGCTTTAGAATTCGGCGCCCGTTACGTCGTAATTGTATTCGAATGATGTTATAACTGTTTGGTTTCCTGTCATTAATTAAATAAATGTATATTTTATAGTAGATTTATACGGCGTTGTTATTGCTTTATGATTTTGGATATTGCGTTGCTGAAGTGTTTGTAGATAGTTCATGGAGCTTCGGCAGAGCATTCAATGATAGAGTTTCGTTTAAGATCGTAATTTATTACGTACACATTTCGCCTTCTATTTGTATTAGTTTATTTAGTTGAATAATTTTATTGTTAGTTTGGTACTGTTAATTATAAACGTATTCATTAAAACATTAAAATCTTATAAGTTTGCCACAAAAGTCGTAAAATAATTAATAGTCAAAATATTGTGTTTAACAATTCCTCGAATGAAATATACCTCGTTAAGACATTGTGTAATGTCGATAATGTTTATTGTATTTGATTTCTTGTCGACTGTACATTCTGTATGAACACCCCGAATGATGCTCCTTTATGCTAATCAAATGTTCTGAAACGGTTCAATTGAAATAACCAAATACAAGCAAGTTTTCCCGTTTGCACCAACATAACATTTGAATAGATTTCGATGATTTTTCGCTTAGCAGAGCGTGTTAACCCAAATAAAACCGGATGGCGCATCTAACCGCAGATATTTTTCCCTTTTTCCTTCATACATATAAATATTATCTTAAATAGTTTGTGACGCCATTCAAACATGCTTCCTTGTAATTGATTATTCTGTACACATTATAATTATACTTTGACATTTGATAGTATTATTTAAAACGAATTTAACGTCTATTAAATAAGCCATTAGCTTCGTGAATGTCCCGATAAAAACATATTACGTATTATTCATAAATAAGAAAACAACGTACGTATGATGACAATAACGAACGATTTCGTTTTATCAAAGAAACGGAATACATTAATACAAATTATTATTCGATATTTAAACAAATGCTACAGATATATTGACATTTTTATACGTTAATCGTGAGCGTTGCATGGCACACATCGCTATCGCCCGAAAATAGGTAAGTAGGTCAAATGCATTGCGTATATCATCGTCCGTCGTGGGAACTGTTTAAACATTTGTTTTTAATATTCAGCCAATGTTATTACTTTATATGATACTAGATAGCCCCCGACTTTACTTGGAATAATACTTATTAACGATAATAATTATTAATAATACTTCTTGTACGAAATTTGAATTTGAAAATACGTATCTCCCTGGTTTAAAATTCTTTGAGGCCTGTAAGCTTGAAACAAATGTCAAAATTCTAGTAAAGTTAGAGTCCTCTCTAAATACTTTTTGTGAATAGAGTAGTAGTTTTAACCGACTTTTATTTAATCCGATTGACTCAAAAGTTAAAAATCTTATAAAAACTGTAATCCATGTCTATAATATTTATTAATAATTAGGTTTCATAGTTCCATTCATCAGCCAGCCCCCACATAAAATATAATCGTATTAACGTACTCAAATATTTAAAGAATGTAGTTCTTCATACAATAATTTATTAGATAATGTTACATCATGTTTATAAGTATGTTCCAAATTTCCATACCAACCCACAACATATGATCTCATTGATCGTTTTTTACGCAGTAATCTACGTTTTAACAAAGTATCAAAATACTACGATCGACTGATATCAATTTGTACTAGCATTTTATATCAAATCTAAATAAGTATTAAAGTGTCAAATAAGTATTATCGTTTGATTAAGTACCTACCTGCCTTATAAAATAGTTCGATTAGGCGTTAGAAGTTAGAACGCCATCAATATAATCTTAAAAAATCTTCAATGATTTTAATAATTGTAGTAATTGTGATATTAAATACTGATTTTACCACATATGCTTAAACCTATTTTCAATGATATTATTTAACAGATATGTATTACCCATACAAATTAACCGAAAAAAGTGTTCCGCACAGCAGCGGCAGCACACAATACAAGTCAAAACGATAGAAAAGAGATAAATGATAAAACCAACAAGAAAAAAAGAGATAGTTCTGTCAGGTGCGCGTGAATGCACCGGCAACCAATCACCAATAGGTAAGACCTCCTAATTAGGATGCTTTTGCGTCTATACAATTGTATAGTAGGCAATTGCCTACTTTTTCTTGTGATGGAAAAATTATTAATTTAACTGTATTCATGTTTCAACAGATAATAAATCCAAAAGCTATAAAGCAAAACTATAATTAGTATGAAGTTCGTGTTCTTTGTCTATGCGTAGACGGTTTCCATGGTTACGTAAGAAGTGTCGAAACACGCATGCACATGTTTTCTAAATTTCAAATGGTCGGTTGCATTTAATTAAGTATAGACTATAGAGGTACAGGACAGATGTCGTACTTTATAGTTAGAAATCTTTTCTAGTGTGTTTAAAGGAACCATTTTACTTATTAGAATCTATCTACGAATTGTAGGTGTTGTTTTGCTAGCATTTAATAATTTCCTTGAATATGGGTTAGTTTTGCGCTACGAGCAATCTTAAAAATTTTGTTATTTTTGAACGTTTTTTTTATTTAATTTTACGGAGAACATATTACCTTTCGGACTCGGATATAAGTTTCTTAACACCTTGTATGTAAAAAGCTAGTATTTTTTATTTTATACCCCGAATGTATCTCGTTTACACATAAATAATTTAACATGTAAACTAACAAGAACAAGCCAAATTAACGATAAAAAACTGCCAATACTACTTATCATTTAATATCTTATTTAATTTTCATATCTTCAATTTCGTATCAAAAATATCTAATTATTACTCGTTATGTTTACTTTTGTACATTCTTTTATACCACATTTCCGTAATGTTAAGATTACACGCCTTTTTGTTCAGACATTAAATTAATTGTTTAACTCTTACCATCAGGAGGGCGTCCAGGTCGTCTCACCACTTCAAAAAAATAAAAAAACAATTCTCGTACATCCTAGTATCTTTCTAAAACAAAATTATGTAAATCAGTTCGGCTGTTATCAAGTTATGCCCTAACTAACACTTTTTACTATTCATTTTTATATTATAGATTAAACTGACAGCTGCCAAACGTAAAATTTAAAACTACCAACAAAATCCATGACTTTTTTTGTTATAACATATTCAATTTGATGATGTATGTTTTGCAGACGATCCTTCTAAGACACTCGCGAACGCCATACGATCCTACCGTGGAGGCGTGCCGTAGAAAGGATCGAATCTGCAAAGCAGAACATGTTAGAACCGCTTTCTCCCGCAGACAATTCAGTGCAGCCAGTACTACACTATACAATCTTATCAATAAGTATATTTATGTGTACCCTCTTACTTACTTCCAGTGTCGCTCACTTTTAAAGAAATGGCTCCTTAATACTTCAGACCTTGATCTCCAAGATGCTTTATTTCCGCCTAATATGTAATCATATGTATTATATGTAATATGTATTATGTAATGTACCTATAATATGTAATATTATGTAGTATGTCATTTTTAATTAAACAATTATTTCTGTACTTTAACTCTAAAATATGCGCGCACACACTTACACACACACACACACACACTACACACTCACACACACATAAAAAACACACTCACTCTTCTTTTTTTTTTTAACTTAATTTTTAAATTATTTTGTGGTATTATTATCTTAAATTTCATTTAAGCTTATTTAAATTAATCACATTGGCAAGGACCCGACTGCTGAGACACAGTATTTTATACTAGTTCAGTAGTCGGGTGATCACTTACATTGTAAATGTTTAAATGTTTTCATAGCAAATAAATTATTATTATTATTATTATCTTTTTGTTTTATTCTCCTCAAGTGAGGGTAATTTTTACGACTACCGCGGGACAAATCCAAGCGATAGTTGTTGGAAATAATAGATAAAATAAGAATGAATGTTAAAGCAAAGAAGAAATAGTTTTAAATAGAAAATGAAGCAGAAATGCTTGATGAAGAAAGGAACTTTCGGGTGATGCGGCACGTGTTGAGTATGGTAGCTTTTTGCAGAAGAGAAATAATGTAGGTCGGTATATTGAGAGTATTGAGACTTTGTGTCAGGGATTTAGGAACTATTCCTGTTGCTGATAAAACTATTGGCACTATGTGGACAGTTTGTGCTCTCCATTGGGACTTGAGTTCTATTGCAAGTTCTTGATATTTATTAAGTTTTTCGGATATTGTTT
>DWAJ01000982.1:0-25987 GCA_018238005.1 Eurema mandarina
GGGTACTTAAAGAGGAGAGTCCTCCTCTTTAAGTACCCCAAGACATATTGCAATTGCAATTCTTAAAATCCCGGTAACTCACTCCAGAGCCGTTAAGCTCCTCAAGTGTTATTGGTCGTCTTGACCACTTTCCATCAGGTGGCTGCAACTTTTTTTTTATATAAACCTGGTATGTTAAAAAGTTTAGTAGGTATAACGTCAAATAACACAAATTGACTATGAAACTGAACTACTTATTGCTTCAATAATGCAACAATATTATTACAATTCTGTTTGTTATAAAGAGGGTTTAATTGAGCTATTAACGGTCGCCATAGCAAGCCTTGTAAACAGACTTCGTTTGCTTTCTCTTGACAAACATGGTTGTATCACGCGAACCTTTTGTTGGATATGATTTGGGTTTTAGGTATAAGACAATTTTTTTTCAGTTTTTTGCTTGACTGTAAATGCCATTTCATGGTTTTGGAAGCGTTTCAATTTAAAGCAGGACGATTTTGTTTGCATCTATAGGGGATGTCAAAAGATAAGTTTTCCAAAATCATTTTTCGAGTTTTGGTGATCAAAACTATGATATCTTTAAGGCTATAAGTAGTTTTTAGAGAAAATTCGATTGTTTTGTTGCAAAAAATATGTATCCATATTTTCTAAAAATCTTAAATAATGATGGTTCAATATTTTAAAAGAATACACCACAAATTTATAATTGTCATTAAATCTACACTATGTCTTAACACTCCAATGTTGAAGCGTGGAGCATGACAAATTTCTATGAAATGGGGTAAAAATAATTCTGTGGACATCAGCAGCCATGTGTCGGCCTCCGGTGGTCCCCTGGGCCAATGCTTTTAATGTCACGCCTATTATTCGCCAATATATCTTCCGTTCACGTCAATATTTTTACTTTTGTACATTTCTGTCCATTTAGGAGTTCATTATTAACTTGGAAGCTGTGAAGGGTTATGCGTGGGGATACTTAAATTTTCATAATGACATATCTTGATGGTTCTTACTCCTATGTTTGTATTTTACTATATTTTATGTATAGTAAAGTTACAATAAATTAAGAAACAAGATGAACTGCAAATAGATTCTCATCAATTACTCGTGAACCGCAGGCCTTTCATCATTTATTAGAACCGTGTGAGTTTTAGTTACACTACGTAATGATTGCACTGTGCAATGAAATGGCATCTTCAGTACAGATGTAACTGATTGAAATATGTCTTATTATGGGGTAATGTATGCGGTTTATTAGAATATCTGTTCTAACCAAATGTGTACCAATGGTGAATCATAAAGTCATCCAATATCTCCAGAAAACTATGTATCTCAGTCAGAAGGCTCTAGACAATCTCATAAAGTATACTAGCCATCACACGTCGATCCCGACCCGACCGGCCATCCTTTATTTAAATAAACCCTATTTTTATGGAAAATCTGCCCTTTCCGCATCAATATCAATTTCCGAGCGATTGTTGCAGAAATAAAGGGATGACCCTTCTGGGAACGCTGGCCTTAAGAGGTTATCTTAACTATATTAGAGAATCCTTTTGGATACATCATTCTTTATTTTGACTAAGCGAGCTGCTATGTTTTAGTTATTATTGGAAGAATTATTTTGGAATGAAGGCAGTCTATTAATAGATACATTTATTTTGTCACTTCTTATACTTAAATTAAAAAGTTGTAAGACGTAAGTATACCTTTTGTTATTAAAATCAGCACATAACTATATTTACTAAGTGAAGTATGTGAATATATTTTTTATAGTAAGTATTTTATTCTATATTCCAACGAAGAGCGCTATGATTAGAAACGATTAGGCCGTCACCAACCGCATATTCGGTCCTCACTTAATATAATAAGCATCGCTGAATCCTGGATCGAAATCGATGCTATTACATGTCTGGTTCCATTTATAATCGGTACATTACGTCGTCCGAAGGCACGGAGCCATCGCACCGCCTTGGGGCCGCAGTAATCGGTCAATTATCTATAATTTTCTACCATCAGTTTTTACTCCAAGTTTGCTAGATTCTTACGTCCGTAGCGGTGATATTATGACCGGTTATCGATCTAATTGGTAAATTATGTATGGTTCTTGGGAGGCGCTGCGTTCGTTTATATTCAAGTCGAAATGCCCGAAGCCCTGCTCATCCATCTTTTGTTTCAAAGTTGGCATAACTTATGTATCGTTTGCGATGCGCAGAACATATAGTTATGCACCATGGATCTAGATTAATCATCTCTAATGCGTACTAAATGTGTCCTACATAATTATTGGTGACATCTTGCAATATGTATAATTGATGAGACTAGAAAAGAGTAAAACAGGCTTGCTATTTGCGTTAACTGTAGCAGATGTGTAGAAATTATAAAATGTCGGAGGAATGATAGAATTAAAAAATAAAAAGTGGTTGAAATGAAGCCGCCGCGCTCGGTCCGCCCCCAACGGCTGCATGCGTGTGCGTCGCTTTTTTATAGCCTTTTAAAAATGAGTCTCATATACTTTTTCCTATTGGCCGTAAGATATTTATAGCCTCTCCGGATAAAATTTATAGCAGGTGAAATGTGAGTTTTAAATTATTTTGTATCGATCGAAATCGGAAATCGAAGTTGGCTATTGGTTTGTGAGCTTCCAATCATGAGCCGAAGATGCTAGAGGTGTTTATATAATGTTGTGTTAAGCATAGGAAGAAATTTTTGGAAATTCGCTTCAAATTTTACACACGTTAAGGCTACAATAAACTTTAATATATATTTAATAAATATTAACCGTAGTAATAGATTTATACTGGCTTAATGCAAAAACCGTTGAATGATATTTGTACCGCCTGATCCTTCGGTGTTCTATGGACTGTTCCATGATCGTCTATACCAATGAGCAATATGAGCGGTAGGGCCAAATAAATTTGAAGGTTTTCAAACGCGATCTCGCGTGACTGGGGGGCGTGGCGTACATTCACAATTAAAATATTGTGTTCTGTGTGTTTTTGTTTTGAGATCGGTACCGCCATGTCGTGTACACCTATCGTAGATGTACATTAATGTGAAGCATTAATTAGAAAAATTATAGGGCTCCCATTTTATTAATGTTCTCTTGCAAGGTGATATATGACTGTATAGCTCGTACGTAGGTACTTAATATATTTAAAATAAATCCATATTAATATTATAAATGCTAAAGTACCTATGTCTGTCTGTCTGTGAAAAAGGGTTAAAAGGGGGGAAGGGGAGGGGTCAAAGTTTATATTAAAGTCCACGCGGACGGAGTCGCGGGCAACAGCTAGTAAATAAATAAATATTTCAGAACATTTAAACATAGCGCCATCTAGTCCCAAGCTAAGCAAAACTTGTGTTATGGCAACTAGGTAACGGAATAAATTACATATACATACTTTTCTTTTGTAAATACAGTACATAGCAACACCCAGGCTCCAGAAATAATATATTTAAGAATAATATATTTTCCGGTGTGGGGATCCAACCCACGACACTTCGCGCAGAAAGCAGTTGTGCTACCACTGCGCCAAGCGGTCGTCATATTTATATCAATTATAAATAAGCGTAGTTACTTTACATATGTATATTTTAAATAATATATAAAAAATATATAAGGATGTTGGGCCGAAGTTTTACTCGCAGGTAAATCAGACTGAATAATGAAAATATAGCATTCTTTTATTCCGATATAGCCAGGGGAGTGAAAACATGTAGGCAAATCTATTGAAAGGCCCACATATCAAAACTCTAATTATATTAACACTCAGAGAAATACTTTTTTTATTAATCTTATAGCTATTTTGAGAGTATAAGTTTTTTTCCTAGTTATTAAATATCTATTTGTAAATACAAGAAACATCCTATAATAATACGAGTTAAAATAATATATCTATACCAATATTATAAAGAAGTAAAGTTTGTATGTTTGTTAAATTGTAAGGGGTAATATCGGGATCTACTGAACCGATTTTAAAAATTCTTTTACCAATAGAAAGCCACATTATTGCTGAGTGTCATAGGCTATATAAAAAAGGATTGTTAACATTATGTCCAACGAAGTGTGCAAAATATCGATTTAGTTTTGACCTTCCTTTACTTGACGTCTGCTGTTAGCTATTATGATCTATTATTAATACAATTAAACACTTTGACATCTAGTAACATATTTCAAGTTATTGTAATATTTCACTGTTACTTCACCTGCAACAGCACCAATATTAACACATTGTTCCGAAGCGCTCACGTACGAACGACAGTTAACACATCAAAGAGCCCGCGTTAATTTGGTTACAGACAAATTAATGATCGCATTAGTACATGTCCACATAAATGGCTTTCGTGACAAAATATTGACACGAGCTTATAATAAAAAATATATAAATGATTGTAATAAAACGCTCATTTGTACTGTCAAGGTACATTTATCTAGCGAGTGGAACGAATATTGTTAATAGATCGCGCTACGTTTCGGAATTTACACTTAATTTGATTTTTTTTTAATTCATATGTGGTATTAATAAAACGGTGACAGCATGGAATGTTACATAAAATACGCTTTATCAAAATGTCCTTGGATGTAAATTACCTTGATAACATAGGTATCTAAATATGTTCTGTATATATTTTTGTGTCGCTAGATGTGTGCAACAAAATGTTACTAGATATTAATGTACTAAGTTGTGCTAGCATCTAAAATTCATAAAGTATATACTTTCCATACATGCAGGTAACGTGGTCTTCAATTATTGTTTGGAAAATCTACGCTATGGATTTGACTAAGACTAGTCCATTAGACCCTGGCGTAACATTTATTGTACTGTTTATACCAATCAGAACCTACTGCCTTGTCAATAAAAAACACACGAGTAAAACCGCGGGCTCGTCTAGTTACCTATTAAATAATATCCTTAATTAACGTTAAACCTAGGCAGTTAGCCTAATATGGGCGTGACAAACTAATTGTTTCATAAAATTATAAGTGCTTTGGCCGACATAAAATGTCCCATGAGGCAAGTTTTAGTTTAGTAACGAGATACAAAATAATAATTGTACATGTATTTAGCTAGTTCCTAATAACATTATCTTTCAACAAGTAACTATTTGTATGTGCTTGGTATTTTATTAGTAGAAAAAAAATTAGCTTTATTAATATACGATACAACAAGTCGAACTAGAAATGTTCTTATTGGAAATAATATCCTAATGTCTTTTTGAATGTAAAATCTTTTTAAAATTCATACTTATTTTTTACATTCAAAACAAACACTGTCTGTAAACTTTTCACGTAGTACTTGAGCAATGTAGTGGAAATTTTGTATGGTCCTCGATATCTATTAACATATGGAAATTGTAATAACGTGTGAATGTTTAAGAGAAAAATCGTATATCTATATAGATAAGTACCTATGTACATACAGTCACATTATGAGCTAATTCTTTGTTCTAAAAAATTCAAAGTAACGATTATGTTATAGGTAGGTACAGAAGGAACAGGATATTCCAAATTATTCTTAGATCTGCGCACTAAGAATGTACGCAAGTTTTTACAGTTTGACGATTACTCAACGCGTTTCCCGAGCCGGTGAGATCTAAGGAAATTTCTATACATTTACGTTTCACGGTTCAAAGAATTTCTCGGTGGTCGGTATTGTTCGTGACCCCGCAGCATGCTATGCGGTCGAGTTAGGGCTGCCCCATAAAGGTTTTGTTGTTTGACGTTGTTTTATATTATTGTCTTTGTAATATAAGGAACTTTATGTCACGTCAGAACACATAATATAGCGTGTGTTGCATTGTCACAAGTATATTAAAGGGCTATCTAAATTTATAATTATATTACTTTTCTACAATGAGTATAAGTAACAGACGTCTTAAAAAATATATTTTTATTATTACCGATATCTAGATATAGTAGTATATAAAAGATATATAGTTGTTTAAGTAAAGATTCTTGTATGCGGCAACCCTACCCTTGGGGGGTAGTGGGGACCCAAGGCGGTACCACTCCGTTCTCACGCCTCGCGGGTCACGCCTAACTCTTTGCGGCACAGACATTAGTAACAAAATATATATGCTTGAATAATAGAATATAACGGTATTGGTTTTCATCGTCATGGGATCGGTATGTCGACTGCGGCTCAACACTTACGTCTTTATTTGCATGTGATGCGTTGCTGTACTAATATGAAAACTTTTTACTGACAAATCTAAACGTATATATGAAATTGAAGAGTTTTTAAGAATGCGCGAAAGACTATAAATTAATACTTACAAGGAAAATTCTCAAAATTGAACAATTGTAAAAAAATCTAGAAATGTGGTATACATTATAAATACTTAAATGAGGTTCTGAATAAAAAAGTTTTCAGCATAAGGCAAAGTTTTGTTATTGTCTTACATATGAAAATCTGTTTGTGAGTCCATGAGTACGGACTACGGAAGCAAGGCGCGGCTAGGAATATATTATAACGTTTAGTTTCTCTCTTACAGATACCTAGTAACGTAACACTTCCTATAAGTTAATAATCTTACAAGTTCCAAAGTATTAGAAGTAACACTTTTTTGTGAGCACCGAGATTACATTTTAAAAGGTAATTTAAACATTAAAGCGATACTGGGGAAGGGTTTTAAATCAAAATCAAAGTCAAATATTATATCTGTATTCAACTGGACTGCATACATAACATTTTTGAAAGAATTTCTTAGAATTATTTGTTAAAAATTGTTTTATATAAATCGTAAAAGTAGGTACCTAAATTGAAGGAAAATAGTAGGAACATTATATTTAGTTAACTAAAAAGGTATGTGTACGTCATACAACATAAATAATGTATAGATAATAGATTCAACATTCAGCGTTCTTAGGCAACCCACTCAACCAATGTGATAATCAAATCGAATAACATAATGTTCATATTAATATCTTCGACAAAAACAATTCAAACAACATTTGCATCCAACATTATACCGTATTCATGTCCTTTGATGCTTACCGTATGATAAATATGACGAAATATACCGCATTAGGTTTCCATAAGAAGCGGATAATCAGCAAACACAAAGGATTCCCGCTCACTGCTCTAGCGATAACGTGCACAATGCGAATGTGGTTTAAATAAATGGGAAACATGAATTGTAAATACTCTAGACGCAGTAGGTATGTTGGAGCTAGCTGCAGTCTGCGAGGGTATTGAAAATAATAACGTGAAAGTATTGTATAGGTTGATGTACCTAGGAGGGTCAGTTTCTTTTGGCCAGTTGTTCAAATTCAAAGCTAATATTATATTTTTAGGGTCTTAAGCAGTTTTGCATCAATTCCATTGTTTTTGGATAATTTGCTTAAGAGGTCGTACTAATCTAGAATGAAGAAATTATTTTCTAACAAGACGTTACATTCTTATAAGAATTGCAATCTACACATCAGCATATTGATTAGGGTATATGATGACAGTCACATAGACAGTCCATACATAACTAGGAATTGGAAGATAATGTTACAGAGACTTCGACACTATAAAAGTGCTAACTGGCACATTTGTGATGGCTGTGCTACCCATAAAAGCATCTTTCGCATTCTGTTCTATTTGAATGAAACGAGGACACTTTCCTCCGCGAACCCACACCGTGACTTGGCAAAACGTGGAATACCTTCAGAGCCCCAATTCACACTAAAGCTCCGTTGAAATGATTCAAATCAGAGATTTCAGGATACCCGTTTGTATTATTCCGGTTTTCTAACCAAAAATCCAATTGTACTGGAATCCCTTTGGAGAATATTCTCGAAGTCCCGCTGAGATTGGAGCCGCTCAAATGAATGGCGAATAATACGTTGTCATTCGCTTTTATTATCTAACAATGATACAGTGGTTTCACGATAAAAATCACGAATAATAATCGGTCGGCCACTGTGTAATGCTGTTTAAATAAAATAAGATATGGCAATTTTGGCATCATTAAATCAATTTTGTAATGTCTTTATTATTACCTACTTTTATATTTATTTTATTGCGTTTTTAGTATACTGAGTAGCGATTTAAAAAGGATAAGTTTATAATGTACCTAAATACGAACATAGAATATGTTTTATAAGTAAGTTTAGAAAAACAAACTTTATCGCTTATTGTAGACCTACAATCGGCTACAGAAGAGTATTAACACGGGTTCTATAAAAAAATGTCGTGACAAGTGGACAGAGTAATCATAATAATAATAATAAAAATTCCTAATTGTCAATATACCATGTACAATACTGAAATTCACCTTAACATTAGAAATAAAAATACAGCAAATAGTGTATTGACCATAGGTGGCCTTATCACTTATATATATATACTTATATAAGTAATATTGATTGATTATTTTATTTTTATTAATCTCAGTAGCCAGTATTTTCTCTGTTACAATATTATGATTGTTAGAGATACTAGGAACTACAGACTTAAATAGAAGTATTCTTTTTTTAAAGTCTTAAAAAAATATAAGCATACGTCTATGAAACAAAAACGTAAACAATTCAATAAAAATTTCAACAGCACCTGCAATTTCACATAGATTTTAATCTACAAGGTTTTACAACAATGCATGTGTGGGTAATATATGGCTATAATAGATAGGTACGTATAGCATTGGAAATACAATGCAAACCAACCGTTTTAAAAAGTAGTTGATTAATACAACTGTTTTTTATGAGAAGGTCTTTTAAAATAAGAATGTTACAAAGCATAGTGACGACTGCTTGGTGCAGTGGTAACATAACTGTTTTCTGCGCCAAGGGTTGTGAGTTCGATCCCCAGATTGGAAAAATAAGTATTTATTTATAAATATATGAACTGGCACTTAACCTGTTAAATCACACACAGTTATCTCTTCCAGGCAGCCATAAAGAAAGAAGAAAATAAAAACAGTAAAAACATTAGTATTTTTTGGATCTATGTATGTAAATATACAAGTAATCTTTTTTTACAAGTATTTTTATATGTAATTTATCTGTAATCTAGTTGCCATAACATAAAATCTATTTAGCGTAGGACTAGATGGCGCTGTATTAAAATAAGCGTCATAAAATGTTTTTACAAAAACGTTATGTACTTGAAAATGTGTTGACGTCATAAGTAAAATATATTTTTATCTCCATATTTTAATTGTAATAGAGTATAAATAATCGGATAATCGTAATAAAATAAAAATCCATACAAAGCGTATTTGGTAAGTAGCGTGTTCGTAACACAGTAATATTCGGTGCGTCCCTGTTTGATAAATGACGGTGCGTCGGCAGACGATGACAGTATAGTGTGGTGCGACTGTAATGGCACTTGCTAATACAAAATTTATCTTATAATTAAAAAAGTTAGTATCAAAATGTTATTAATACTGCTAATAAAATAAAAAAGCATCCTGATACTATTTTTATTGAAAAATATGTAACATTTCCAAACAAGTCTCATATAAGATACATTGTTGGCAGTACTAGCTGCGTTTTTTATTACATAACAGTGTTTGCTGACCATGAAGTTGTGAATGCATAGCAAACATATGGATTAGTAAATTGGTTTTGCAAAACACAAATATTTAGTGAAAAAACAGTTACAATTATGGCCATAGTCTTAATTAAAGTAATAAATATCCACATTACGTCTATTTTAGTTTAATACTTAAGTGGCAACACCGCGGTGTTTCCAGCAGAATAAGCGTGCGTTGCGTTACAAAATTCTTACATGAGTTACATATGGCAAGATTTTTCTAAAGTTATGAACTTTTATTTTTTTAATTGATTTTTAGTGATTTTTAGATGACACTGCAAATGAATTAAACTGAAATGAGTATGTCGTAATGTATCAATTATAAATAATAATGTCGTTAAAAAATATATTTTAATTGATTTTTATTTCTCAATTTGTAAACACTATAAATTAGAAATTAAAATCTACGACACGCTGCGCGCTTATGACACGATGTATTCTTATATGATCAATAATATTATTTAGTTGGGTGCCATTTTGGTCAAGCGCACTATAGTTACGCGGCACTGTAGAACAATGTCAAGCTCGCTTGGTCCCGTCGATGATGACATCACTAAACTCCACATCACTCACTGCTTTCCCGCGTATTCCTGAAACAAAGGAAACTCAGAAATAGTCTTTATTCTTAAATTGTTTTCCGTTGCATCCACAATAACATACCACTTCAATAAAGTTACATAAATTATTTTTTTTAAGATGTAAGAAAAATACATGCTCAGTCTTTAAAGAAATAAACTTAAATAAATTATTTTATCAAGCTTTGCAGTGCAGTTTTGTAACATTTCGCTTGAAAGTTATCGCGGCTGCAGTAAAACGTCCCGAGAAATGCGGGAACTCGAGACGCGGATGTGACGTCACTATCACACGTTGATTGCTCGTAAACTCGCCGCGCCACAGATAACACTGCCTTCATATAATTCTTCACAAAATTCCTACTTATATAACTTTTGAAAATTTAATTTAATTCATTTATAAGTTAAATTATTTTTCGACACTAATTTATCTAAAACATCTATATAATACACGTTTTCGTGAATATTGTATCAATATATCTTTTCATGATTTTAGTACATAGGTAAGCATTACAGCCGTCTACTTATTACTTTCTTTACTGACTTAATATTATTATTTTACTTCAAAATTTAAATCTAATTTATTAAAAGAGAATGAAAAAGAAAAAATAAAAATTCAATTCGTTTCCACACCTATAAACAAGCTATTCACCTTTTATACAAGAATAAACGTAGTCAATAGTTTAACCAAAGGCACAATGCATCATGCTTTTAATTACAGGCCACTAATTGCTGGCAACGGCGTTTTCCGCGTAATCCTTTAAACCACCTCATTGCATTTTAAAAGAAAGGATTATAATTTTCTTTTACCCTTGCGAGTGGGCGTGCACTCCTTTTTTAATTCAGAGTGCTTGATAGCCCTCCGTGTATTTGAATCTTTCTTTTATTTTATGGTAATTGTAATCGCTGGAAAGATTTTAGTTTTTGCAAAGAGAAAATAATTAAAAATTATATTGAAATGTGTAAAGTTATAATTGAGTAGAGATTGCGATTATGTTTAGATATGAATAACCTTACAAATATTTTGAGTATATACACAAATACAATATATAGACAGTGGCCAGACTAAAGAAAAATGTCAATAAAGATATGATTTTTTATAGTGTGGGTGTCCATGGTGGTATTGCACCCTTGACTTCGATAGGATTTTTACCGTTAAATAGAAACATCTCGATAATATAAATCATAATCTTGTACATGTAGTAGAAACATTATTTTTTTATTAACTATGTCCTATTTTAGGATTTTAGTACAATATCATTGCCAAATTTTCTCGTGTAGATGTGAAAGGATAGTTAAAATATATAAGTTTACTTATAATACTAAGTAAACACTCACATAGCGATTCACACATATAATCGATTTTGTAATATAATACCTAATGTGTACATTTTTTATGTTTAAACTTTTTAGGGCATAAAAAAGGAAAATTAATTTATTAAGTTATATAGACACGGGTATTGGAAGCTACCTGAAGCTGTATGGTTCTATTTCGTGCTACGCTCCTGTATAAAGCTCCTAACCGTCAATCAAGTTCGACGTGCGAGGGGCTGACGCGCGCTAGGTATAAAGGTGCATGTTTTTGCGACCAAATGGCGATATAATGAGACGCTGCCGATACGAGATTCAGTCCCCGCATGCTAGTACCGCATGAATATTTATGAAATCTTTTCCTAAAAACAATTACCGGAAAGCCGCGAGATTATTTCAAAAGGGACTGGTTATGTATGTAGGTATTGAATCACTACCAATGAGGATTATTGTACCTGTGTCGTAGAGCTTCGTACTCGCTAACATTTAGAGAGATAATTGTAAGCTTTTGTTGTGGCAGCAAATTTATTCAGCAAAATGATAAATAAATCTCGATAAACCGTCAATATTTCTATGAATTTAAGAGAGACAATTTGCTATTGATATTAGATAGATAGGTAGACAGATGCCCAACATTGAATACTTCAACCAAATAAATTTTCCTTTAGATTACTATGAAAATCTGTTAAATTACTTGTCGAAGTGAGAGTTGCTTAAATCTGAAAAGCATTCAAAAACAACTAGAACACGAGTATATTTAGCACCCTCTATACGCAGTTCAATAGGTACTTTATAATTTAAATAGTGCGTCATCAGTCTGTGACGTCACATGATAGTGCGTGATCTTGATCGATTGATCGCCTGATACAAGTTTCATTATAGCTTGTCAATTTTAACGCCTAGTTTAAATGAGGCTTGTTGTGCACTTGACAACTATTATAGCCTTCAATACAGTGAAGCATGAAGGTTTAGCTCAGTTACCTCGAAAAGCTTATTCTCAACTAGCTGTTTCCCGTGGATTCACTCCCAGAAAAATCAATCTCGCATATAAAATGTTTTCTTAGTTTTAAATATTCCTTGGTAAAGCAGTTTTCAAAATTATTTTAGAGATGACTCCCTCTTCTAAAGAATACTACTTTATTTGTAACTGGCAAATGTTATAAATTACCCGAAAAATATGTGTACATTAGTAATAGAATGAGGTTTTGCGCCCAAAAACTCAAGATACAACTAGTAACGCTTATATAATTTTCGTTTTCAATGTCAATATTAACAATATCTACAAAGTTAAGGTATACGCCTCAACACAACGCATATAGATAAAATATCGCGCACATTAGAATTACAAATGATTTGAACAGCATGACGGTAGAATATTGCAACAGCGTGGCTAAAAGATGATTCAAGGATAATGCCTTGAATCGTATCGAACCGTGGAGAGGAATAACGAATAAATTGTTATTGAGATCTGGCCACCGCGGTTAGATACTACGGAGATACGGAGGTAATACAATGAAATTATGAATACAAGTAGACCATATAGTTATGTGTTTTGTGAGCTTTTTTTATAACATAGGGGGCAAAAGAGTAGGCGAGCCTCTTGATAGAAAGTGGTCATCGCCGCCCATGAACACTAGCAAAGACAATTGCTAATTTCCATTCATATTTTTTTTCTATATCTTTACATGTCGCTCTCTTCTGTGTGTTCCTATGTATATTTATATATTCAAAACTTTTCAACCGATTTTCATTCTGTTTTTTTATCATATAGAGTGACTCAAGATGAAGGTTTAGGTTTAAATTAGATGCATAAATGTCGGTAAAATTGCGGAGCGTGGCAAGTTAATTCTAAAATAAAAACATGGCAATTGAATTACAGTCCAAAAATATATGTACAAACAATTTAGTTCTTTTCTAGAACTCAAATATAGCATCGCAGAAACAACGAAAATTCTCAACATTATAATTTACATAAAAGGAGCATTTCAATAACGGGGACAAAAATAAAAACATAATTTTAAATGCGCATAATATAAACGGCAAGCGAGATAGCTAACAGACGGAAAATATTAAAGGGAACTTTTCTTACATTTTTAAAAGAAGTTTTCTTTATCCAAGGAATAAATCGAAGGTGGGAGGGCGAACTTATCCGACGGAAGTAGAAATCTGTTGTTTTATTCATGAAAAGATGAGAAAGAAAAATAAAAAGTGGCAACCACATCTGAATAGTCTGAATACTTCATATAAGATGTAAATATATTGAAACTGTTTTTATAATACATAGTTTAATTGTTAGATATTAATAAAAATAAGATATTAATAAAATAAAGGCAACTAAAAGTACTGCAACGCACGCTCGAAACTTTAAACCAATCAATCAAAACGGCAACGTGAACTAAACAAGTGAAGTTCGCGACAAATCCTCACGCACAGTATCCATTAAATAATGCAAATTTGTTGTAATCCCCACTCGGCGGAACATCTCAAAGCCGCTGCGAGTGAAATATTTAATTTTCATAAAGTATACATTAGAGGAACAAGTCGTCTCACCGGGGGAGCCAGATACGTGGGAGATGTTTGCAAGATATTCGCTTCACCATTATCATAATTATTTAAACATTTGCCGAAACCCGCGAGCGAAATTTTAATTTAAAAAATGATCCTAAAATATATGGATTGAATTCCGATCGTGTCCAGTTACTGTTAAATAAAACGCGATCGACGATTGTCTATAGGCGCGGCGTTGCGCCGGGAGCCCGACAGCAAATTTGCATATCACCGATATTATATCGTCACGCGAAAAACGTATCCCTTACGCCTGTGTACACATGAATGACGCGTGATGCTGCCGACCTTCCCTGACGTCATCCATCATTCGTCGTGGCGCCTGCACCTAGACTCGTGACAGCCGAGCGGCCTGCGGGGTGTACTCGCCCCGAACTGCGAATTTTAACTTTAAATACCCCTGTTTAATGCGCATTTTGTGTTACCCCATTGCAGTGCAAGGTGGCACTCTACCTCCTCGCGGCGAGGGAGGATCCCTGTCAAACGCTCGCGAAGAGTTTGACAGGCCCGGGGCGCGGAGTATTTGACATGAAGGGGCTTGTTTGATACGGGGGTGAGGCGACATCGGGGAGGGGGCAAATTCTGCCCGGTCATGAATAGGCAATGGGCTCGGTTTATTTATAAAGATTGTTAGGCTAACTGAACAGTAAACTTCTGTGCGAAAATAAACACGTCGTGGCTATTGACGTGTTTATTTGCCCCAACTTTTGGCGTCGTATTAAGTTTTATGAGGGCCTATAAAAAGTATGGCGTTGAGTTCATATCCTTAAGGATATCTTCAATGAGAAAGCTCCTCTTTACATAATATTATGTTATTTTATTTTTTACTTTTCAATTAATAAATGAAATTGTTATAACTTTAGACATCTTAATTTTTTTTAATAAATTCCCTATAAGAATCTCATTCGTGTCTCATCTTCGCGCCCTTTCACATTTGTTATCTATGCAACTTTCAACAGGAAATAAGAGCGTTTCAAAAGACTTTATCAACGACAATTTAATTCAAGCGACCGCAGGGCCCTCAGCATCTTGTTAGGGGAATAAAATCCATAAAAGACACGGTAGTAGGAGAAGCTAACGTGGAGTACCAAATTTGATTATTCCGCGAGGTTGGCCTATCGCCAGCGTTCGACTATTTATCACGGGCGCACTTTACAAGGATTATATCGATGGGAACTTATATAGCGCTGTATTGACTGCAAAATATCAGTTTCATAATCATAGAACTCCTTTGTTGTTCTTCGTTTTCTTTAATCTGCACATTTTGGCGTAAATAACAAAAAATATTATATATTTTTTAAAGGAAAATACAATTGATAAGAAATATATCTAAAACAATAACATAGATACCTACTTAAGTTTTGTTAAAAAAAAAGTACGATTACATTTAAAACTATGCAACCAATTTTGATGCGGTTTTTTTCTGATCAAGAGGAAGGTTTTATGTGTATTATACATGCATAAATGTGGGTGAAAATCGCGGGGCGCGGCTAGTATTCTATAAAAAAGGAAAGCAATATCGAAAGAAATAAATAATCTGCTACATTCTACATAATAAAAAAAACCTAAAACACGAATCACAAATACAAACTCCTTGTTATAAAATGCGTATAACCCTCTCCAAAGAAATATACCAATTAAAGTAAATTATTAACAATCGTCTGATGGTACATTAAAAATATATTACGGATATGTCATATCCTAATTAAAGTAACACCATTACTATCAATTATAATTATTAACATAATTATAATTACTCATAGCAAATTAATGAAATACTATGAACATGCAATTTGCACATATTAAACTTTTCCTTAATGTCTCATTAATATACTACGTTCGATAGACATTAAGTATTTTCATTAGATATTGGAACGCCATTTTAGTAATTATTAAATTAAAACGCATTAAATATTATCAGGTCACATTACTAATACATAAATGTCTCTTAGTAATGTGACCTTAAGAGGATCTTACTAATATACACTATAATTAATTAAAGAATAATTTTTAATCTATACTAATATTATAAAGAAGTAAAGTTTGTGTGTTTGTTAAATTGTAAGGGGTAATCTCGGGATCTACGGAGCCGATTTAAAACATTCTTTCACCAAAAGAAAGCCACATTATTGCTGAGTGTCATAGGCTATATAAAAAAAGGATTATTAACATTATGCCTAACGAAGTGGGCACGGGTCCGCTAGTCATCTAATAAAGCTTATTAAAAAAATACAATTATTAAAAAGAAGGTTTTAAGCCAGCGTTTTTAAACTAAAGATAATGATAATAAGGTAGTCTATGTTTATGTTTATTAGGCTTTTACATAATTTTAACTAAACATACGACTTACAACTTTATTTAAGTAGTACGAATGGACTACAAACAAAGAGATTGTATGCATTCATTACGATTTGTCTTAAACAACATTTATAAAGATAGCTATTAAAAATGTTAAACAAAACTAAGTTAGTCGATCTGTAATTCGCTTAATATCGACTATAGTCGCAGTAGATTAAGAGCATTAAAACAAACCCTTGCGTAGCGTTGCTCGCGTATGATTTATGAGAGTCGCTACCAGTTTCCACGGAACGCGGTTTCTTTATTCCATAGTCGGTTTAATGGACAGCCGATGATTTGATTTTTAATTCCAATTCTTTGTTATAAAAATAATAAAATGCTTTTGTTGTAGATATACAAATTTTGCTCCATTCCACACACTACTTTACAAGTAATTATTATGAGTTAAGCTATAGTTGTTGTGAATAACACATATTTAACAGATACAGATAAAATTCAGTTAGTTAGACTTTAATTATTTTGTAGAGAAATCGTCATAGGTGCGATCTAAAATTCACTACTACGGATACAATTCAGGACCTAGAATCCATTTTACGTTGGTACTAAGCACACAACAAACCTGCCTGCCATCTCCGAAGGTAAATTAGAATTTAGTTTCCTCAATGATGCTCGCAAATACCATCAACAGTCGACACGCAATCATTTTCGTATTACACCGAACCAATATTCGGATTTAATAAAACCTAAGACAACAGCATGTTGACACGGCGTCATCTCCTGGCCCGATCGCGGCTGTCAAATAATGATACTCATTTGTCAAGCGCAATCGGCCCGCGGGCTGTGTTATATAGCTGTATAAACGACAATAAAATACAGTTACACGGTTTATTTTAGCTATTTTCATACATATATTTGGTTTTAAACCCGTTTTTAGTAAGGAATACGTTGTATTGTTTTACATATTGTATACTTAAAAATGATAAAATTGTTATAATCGCTCATTGGTGATATTTCAATATTTAATAAGACGCGTCGTAAGAACTAGCTTTTGACGTATTTTTTTATTTCTTTGTTTTAACTTCTTCTCTATCATAATAATAAAAAACAATGATTATTATAATTCGTTATGGAAATAAATTGGATAATAGAATTTCAAAGAAGGTAGATACTAAACAAAAGATACAACAAAAAATCGTCAAAAAGAATTGGCAATAGTAGTACATAAGATGCTTATAGATAGGTGACTCTGTAAAATGGTCGTTTTATACATTTATGTAGGTATACGTAAACACAGGGACGCGAGTGGATTTCTCGGAGCCCTCTCGTCTGTCGTCGAAGCCGTCATTCCTTTTATATTTTTTCATCAATGTCACACGTGACGCTCGATGTCATTTTCATACGATGAAAAAAATGTTTATTAAGACGCGGGCTACGCGATATTACAATGTTTCACTAGTGAAATATGGAAAGTGATTTTTTACGACAATATAACAAGGTGTAGGCGTTAGGATTAAAAGCGTTTAAGAGAGGGTTGGTGATTTATTCGTGAAATGTGTATGTAATTACTGTATGGAAATGTTTACGTTTCATAAATACGACAGAAGCATTTTGATGCATAGCTTACGTTGAATTTTTCATTTTCTTGTGGAAATTTTATGATGTGTAATTTTTGAACGTGAAATGAATGAAAATATACACAAAAGTGATGACCTCCTACCACACACAACACTATCACCTTGATAATTCTAAGTACTGATTATAACCATTGCAATATTTAATAAAGCCTTCATATTAAAAATTACCTTCAAATTAGTACTATACTTAAACGTAAATTTTTCGATATTATGATTCAGCAATTCATTAAAACTAATTCATGTGACGTATCAGGGTTGTCACAGAAGTGTAGTAGTAAATATTCGGTAAGTAGGTGGTAGACGGGGTTGGGAGCGCGCCGGCAGATGCGCCGGTTGTGATTGTCTTGCTCGATGATTGATGATCTCCGACGGATGGGGCGTAGGGCTGCCACGTCGATAGTTTTGGATCTAAAAACATTTTTTTTTATTTATCTGATATTATAATTACTTTCGAACACTATTTATGAATAAGAAACCTTTTGATTAACGTATAGTTATTTTTTGTATAGATACTTATAAAGTATAAACAAAATCGTTAAATTGTAGTGAGAATGAATAGAGTTAAGTCTCAATGTTAGATTTCTATAAATAATAAACTACTATTATGCAGTCAACGAGTAATTCAATACAAAAAAATAACAAGACATCACAGAAATGAAATTCAATTCTAAACAAACTGACATAAACACTATCTATAAATACGACACCAAATTAAACAAATATTCAAACCAGTCACGGGGAAATATTAACTGGCAAAAATAGGTAATCGGTACATTTTTAGCTCGGATGCGTAAATAAGCCTTTGTTCCGTTTTTGTTTTCAAAGTAGCTCACTGTGACAAAATAAATACGCGTAGTGTAAACAGTTTCATTAAGTTGTTATAATCCCTATTGTTGTCGATGCAAACAATATAAGTAGTCGCCAAGTAAACATCCCAAAGGTAAGGGATAATCCTGTTTGAACGATTATTTAAGTTTAAAGTAGTATTTTCGTTCTAATTTTTTATATGTTAGCAAGGTTCGATGAGGTAAAAATGTACTCTTCATAAATTAATGACCAGATAAGTAGTTATTGACATACTTCAGAAACATGTGGGTTGTATTATCAAGCGTTAAATGATACAAAAATACAATCCTATTTAAGTTTTTAATTTTACCTCTTTGTCACTCAAAGTCTTGTGTATATTCGATTTTGGTTTATTGTCCACTTTGTTAGCTTACCCCTTCACTTCAGGTCTTAGCAATAGTCTTCTTTTCCTCGACGATAGTCCCGATCTACTTCGGTCTGTTCAAAGCATAGTAGTTGGTAATAAGTCTATCAAGTTATACTATCATTAAACATTAACGTAAGGAAAGAAAACGATTAATTATATATTATTGAAATATATATTCAATAGTTGCTTAACCAATGTCACCATACACCAGGTATATAACTAGTACATATAATAAAAAGAGCATTTTATTAGTGTGTAGACAGGTTGTGTGTGGACTCCAGTATCAAAAGTAGTCAATAACATATCAAAAACTATCGCTGTCGACAACCCTAATCCACAATTCAACTCACGTTTATTCAATATAAGCAAACTCAAGCATAGGCAACAGTAGACATACTTTGCCGAATATTTTGCATTCGTCAACTGTCGTGGTAATGATTCCCCAGTTTAAATACGTGCGATTTTGTTATACATACCAAGTACTTTTGCGTTTCCGCGACATTGTATTATGAGAGGTTATACCTTACTAGATATTAAAGCTTACATTAGTAGAAGGAATTTGGCCCAAATAGAATATTTTTTCAGAATGTCTTCTTTTGTGTATAACTTTTGGTTTAGGTGACCATAAGTTGCAATAAATTTACAGTGTTGCTTTATGAAAATTAAATAAAGTTTGTTTGCCGATATTAATTATCTTTTTTATATGTACAATTACAAGAACTACTAGAATTATTATGAATTATTATAATAATCAATTAATAAAAAGAAAAGAATAGAAAGTCGCTATTCGTTAGATTGTCGAAAAACCTGGGATAATATTTTCTAAAGAGCGTAAAATTTATTTAATTAAAATTTCATAAAGAGAATGTTTTATTATGTACACAGAAGCATGCTGCCACCTGTGGAAAACCTTCTGAATTACATAATTGGTTCAGAGCTCTGAGTAAGTACAAGCAGAATGGTGACCACTCATGTTTATTTTGTTTTTCTTTCATAACATACTCAATGTGTTATGAAAGAAAAGCAAAATTCCATAAGGTAAAATTACTTATTAGCTGGGAATGTATATATAATAGGGATAACATTACATAAAATAACTATACTGACATTTGAAAGGATCTTTGCTTCTATCTAGTGAGCTTTACGCGGTGCCTTTACTACATTACCTTTTAAAGCTTGCAGTTTCAGCCAGTTGTGCCTATACGACACTAGAGGGCTCTGTTCTCAAAATTTTACAGAACATTTTCTATACTAATACCCAATTTAAGTACAAATAGTATTTAGTTTGAAGATAGATAATTAAGGAATTATTACCTAAGTAATTATCATTATAATTACCAACTAAAGTTGATATGTATCCTATATTAGTACAATTTGACAGAAATATTCCAATTGTTTTAGTGGCGACAATAAGTAATGGTGTTTCGACAAAGATTTTGTAGGATAGTCAGACTCTTAGATGTAAGTGTTTTAATATAACTTACGACCATAAGTAATAGCTTGTAATTGACATAATTTAATGTTAATTTCCTGTTTTTTTTACCTTTGTGTTATACGCTATACCTATCCAAATAAAATAAAATAAACTAATAACTACAAGTTAGATTCAATGTTGCTATTAAAAATCTGGCTGATATCCTATTAAAAAAATATAAATCTTACGTCTAAAAGTCTTTATACTTTATCTAAAAGTCTAAGTTAATACTAAGGCTAACAACACAGTCTTAAGACAACCCAAGGGTGCTTATGGGCTTAACTGGTTACTTAACATAAGGTAAAAATATAATGCACATATTGTGACTGGTCACTCTCATGTCTTACACGATATAAATTATTAATTAGGAACCCTAATTATATAAAAAATTGAGTCAGAACATCCTAATGAGCCAGGAGTGGGGTTGTATATAAGGTAGTTATTTAATTTACTGCAATTAAATTAGGTTAATATTTCGCAATACGTGCACTTAACTAATATACAGTACTGTATAATTGCATAAATTTGAAGCCATGTCCTTTGTAGAAAATATGTCAACGTTGGATTTGGAATTTTTCAGCGGTCCTGGTGACAATCTAAGTGATCGGAATATTACATCTCAGAATCAATTGGTAAGAAAATGTCACTATAGATTATATGTAAATTATAATAGTATTATTGATCATCTAGGTTAAGTCTGTTCTTTAAATTCAAAGTTAGTTATCTTACTCCCTAGTAGAGAGTACCATCGAAAAACATCAAGCGATGTGTAATCAAGCAACATATTATGATAACTATAAGTCAATAAAAAATAAGTTGGTAATAATTGAAATGTTTTCTTACAGGTACAAAGCGCATATCAATATGGCCATCAATCGAAAATAATATTCAATCATGAATACAAATCTCATCTACCCCATATGACTTATATCAACGAAAATAACTTCATTCAAAACAATGGAGTCAATCAATACAATAATTTTTATAATTCAAACAACCATTACCAATTGAATGAAGCTAACAGGTTTTCAACCAATAATCAGAACGTATTGTACAACGGAAATAATATACTAAATAATTACACCGTTAAAAGTCAAACAAGTCAATTTAATTCCAATATGAAATCAGGAGTAGTAAAGAAACAAAAGAGAATTCGCACGGCTTTTACTACGGAGCAAATCTTAAAGCTGGAAGCGGAATATAATAGAACGAAATACCTGGACCGAAATCGACGAGTCGAGCTCTCAAATTCATTAGGTCTGAGCGAAAGAACGTTAAAGGTTTGGTTCCAGAACAGAAGAATGAAGGAGAAGAAAGATAAAGCAGAGAGCATGGACGATAATGAAGCCAACAGTACTATTGAGTCAGTTGAAGATAAGCCCAGTTTTGTATATGAATGGCAGGGAGGGAATTACCACTTAGAAACATCAAAGTATTCTGTAGAAGCACAAATGCAAGTTCCAATGGCTGCTACTCCAATTCCACAAGGTTTACTTCCTAACTATTTAGGCGAAAATAAATTGAGCAAGTTCAATATGCAAGCCTGGGAACCAGTTAATACAGATCAACATGATTTTCAACTTCAAGCCAATGAATTTGCACTAAATAACTTTAATCAGACATTGAATACAAAATCAGCTTCGTATGAAGAAGATTTGGACATCTCTTTGGAGCTTTTGAGCGAATTGTCTGATTAAAACAATTATATGTACCTATATGTAATATTTTTTAAAAATATATAATATTATCTAGTCTTTATAAGTACCCAGTTGGTGAATAATTAATAGTTATTCTTCCATTTAATATAACACAATAAATGAAAATGAAAATTAATAAAGTTTTTGTATTATTTTACATAAAATTGTGAGGCATTTCGCTAAGGAACAAATTATTGTTTTTTTTTAAATAAAGCGTGCGAAGTGAATTTTAATTCCTAATGAAAATAGACATTAGATATATAATTGTGAATGCATATTTACAACGATAACTAGATTTATGATTATTTTCAATATATGTATATGTCTTATGATATAATGCGTTACCTACTTGGCGTTCATATAAATAAACCAATTCATGCCCCGCCTTTTTACAGATGAGCTACTTATTCTTGAGCTACTTAATTTGCTAAATGGTCAAATTTACTTGCTAGTTACATTTCAAAAAAGTAAATGGTAGTTGTAAATGCATGACAGCAACAGATAGAAGCAGTATTTAGCATCTTTAATAAAGTTGGCAATTATTTAAGGACAAGTGCGAAATTCTTCAATCACTCATAAAATTGCTGCTTTTTAGTGCACATTATTAATAAATAAATAAAAAAATAAACAAATGAATCCTTTACTACATTATCAAATTATATATCTTCTATAAATTTTTGCTATAAATTTAAGCCTGGAGACATAGTGGATTCCAACAGCTGTTTTTAATGATAACCACGAACCTCAGCCATGAGGAAACGACGGTGATAAATTTTGGAAGCACATAAATCGATTTCAATAAAAAAAATCTTCTATTCTTTCAAATATTATTGACCGCGAGTATAATTAGGTTCAGTAAACAAATACTTAAAGGTACAATAGATAAGCTCTTATTTTGTTTTGCATTGATAGTAAATAATTATAAAACAACGGAACTATTTAATATTGTATTTTCCAATATAATAATAGAAAAAATAATATTAGTAACAACGTAATGACGCATAAAAAAAGTATAAAGTCAAAGTTAAATTTCTTACTCAGTAGATACATTAATTTTCCTATTTAACGTAATTGAGCTTAATTAAATCGCTTTTTCGTTTTGAAAACTAAGTATCTTTAAATTAAGTATATGCTTAATATACTTTAGGTTCGTATTAAGCTAGCTGTGCTCCGTGGCGGTTTATTTTATGTGTATATATCAGTTTATGCAGGTAACTCCATACCAAATTTTATTAAAATCGCTCCAGCCGTTTAGGCGTGAAGAAAATCAAACTCACAGACTTACAAACTTTCGCCTGTATAATATAAGTGTAGATAAACCTATGTATACATCTCCAAAAAAAGCTTTTTCGAAATATAATTAAATTCGGAACACTTTACGAAGTTAAGACTATTAGGTAGGTATATTTTACATTCAAAGGGAAATCCCGCCACAATCGATTTATAACTCCAATATCTCTGTAATGTGTTAATTTTTTGTGAATAACTTTATTCAAAAGTAGGTATACTTTAACCCGCGAAAGCCATATGATATCAAACGTATAAGTTTTCCAAAATCTAATTCTTACAAAAACATGCCGATATCCCTTGTCATTAACGACCTGATTAAAAGGCTTTCTTGTTTTGATGAAATCGTTAATGAGTTAAAATTTGAGCTCTATATATATTGGACGGTTTTAATGAACGGTCATTAAAGCTTTCATATTCGCAATGAACACAGTTCAAGAGCCAAAAATGTCCGTATCATCAACACTAAGCAGTCACTCGAAAGGAGATTTAGTTTATATGAGTGACGCTAGTGATCAGCAATGGAATTCCAATACAAGTTCCGAAAATCATCGACCCAATGCGGTAAGAAGTATACACTATACTCTTATATAACAAATTAATTATTAACAGATTTAAAATCAGAATAACTGAAAAATGTAGAATTAAATAAAATCGTTAATTTTATTTTTAAATTACAGGTATTGCAGTGGCCGGATGTTCACTATGACAACAACAGTGCACCTCATGGTTCTGGACAAATGTACAATGTACAACGAACCATTCATAGCGATAACCTGAGCTATAATCATCATCACAACTTTAACCAACCAAGCAAAGAATATGTAGACTTGACATATCAAAAGAGAGATACTTTCAACAGCAATGGCCATTATATACAAAATGGAGTGAACACACCTGTTACTTTTAATGGCAACAATGGTATCAATACAAGAAGTGATACAGTATACGCGAATGCTCAACCAGCTATAATTTCAAGGACAGAATCTGCAAACCATTTAAATAATGTATGGAATGGGCCTGCAAATAGAAGTTATGTGACACGCACATTTCCATTGAATGGCAATAAACCACCCGTCAACGGGGTTAAAAAGCCAAAGCGAATCCGAACAGCTTTTACTACTCAGCAAATGATGGAACTTGAACTAGAATATTCTAGAGCGCGGTATCTCGATCGTAATCGCCGAATTGAGCTTTCAGAAACTCTTCATTTAACTGAGAAGACTATAAAAGTGTGGTTTCAAAATAGACGTATGAAAGATAAGAAAGATAGAGCGGAATGTATGGAAGACTTAGAAGCTACGAGTACAACAGAGTCTTCACCAGATGGGAGTTTACCTCCTCCACCTCCATATAACAATATTCACCAAACTGTACCTTACAGCGGAATGGGTTATCAAGTAAATAGACACGTGGAACGTTATCAACTACCATTGCCAATGTTAGATACTAATGCGATTCCCGTGCCCGTACATAATGCAGTTGTAAATGCTTATCCTAACTTTTTTACCCAACCACATAACAGCATTCCAATTGATGTAAATCATATTAACCAACAAAATCAGTTGGAGCCTGTACAATTTGATCAAACCGCATTGAATGATGAAAGTGCTAATGTATCACCAGAAGCCAATAATATTGAAGAAAAAAGTAATCCCGAAGATATAAGTGAAGACATAAAGGATGAAGAATTTTCCCCCGAACAGGATAACAACGGACGTAAAGAGAATTGGGAGCTTTCTTGGGTTCAAATTATGGACATAAACGACCAATATCAATAAGACAGTATTTAAAAATTACATCGTATGATATCATTTAAAAGAAACATGATTCAAAAGTATTTTGTAACAGGTTAAATTATAATTTAAAATAAACAATGAAACCCTTAGTATGAGTATTAATAAAAGCCTTAAAATGCTAACAGACGCCCTGTTTGATAATTATCAGTATAATTCTTTATAGCAATTTTAGATAGCTCTCAATAAGTTCGTTGTTAAAGTATAAGAATATTAGTTGATCAGTATTTTTTAATTGAAGGAACTTATTGTGCTCTAGATCTTATATCGTTCTTGTTCATATTATTATAATTTAAATGAATAATAAAAAATTTTCTGAAATTTAACAAGATTTCAAAATGAATAATAGTCGCAAACGATTAAGTACTTTTGCTGTGATGAATTTCAATATTAACCAGTAAGACTTGTAAATAATTAATTACCAGGTGGTCTTAAGTATATGTATTCCTTTAGGTAAATATTCCCTACCCTATCTCCAATCGTCAGTATGCATATATATATAGAAAGCATATATTATAGTAGAATACAGTAAAAATGAATTTCTGGCTGATTTATTGTAGATAGCGTTCAGAAACATTTTTTTTTATACTTTTAATAAGACATAACTCTGCAGTATACA
>DWAJ01000983.1:0-25986 GCA_018238005.1 Eurema mandarina
TTCTGTCTCGTGTTCATCGTTTTGCATAGATGCAAGTCATGGAATTGCATCCGATGTGATTACAGATGGCTAATTAATTTTTTTCAATCGTTATTATGTAAACCAAAGTTCAAGGTAGATAGATATCCAGATATCTAATAATTACTACTGATAATGAATTAATACCTGGCTTTACCCGTTAAACTCCCACGTATTTTGCGATTAGACACAATAGTTTTCCGAGTTCTAGACATTCTTTATACAAAATTTCGTCAAAATTGTTTTAGGCATGAAAGACTAACAGGCCTCATTTTTGGAACGAAGGTCCTCTCGCGTTGCGAAATGAGACTATTCGGAAAAATTTAAGACCAAAAGTTGTAACGACGCGGCTCTCTCGAGTTCTCTCTCTCATAGAAAGCAAATCAGCTATTTTCGTTTTGTTTTCGATTTTCAAAAATAAAATATTATTACAATTCCTTTACTAATTAATCGAAAGGAACTTCGTTCCATCCTTGACCTTTGACACTTCTCAAGTTTTTTTTGTAGTCTGTAGCTATTATATAGCTTCTTAATTCTTATAAAATAATTAGTGCTAGTGTTAACACCTCTATAATGACTCATTTTTTCTATACATTTTGTATAAATTAAAGATAAATTTTAAGTTCCCTTAAGAGAGTTTTATGGGCTATCAAGCTGCGAAAAAAAGTTGCTTTCCAAGCACTTAGTGCATACTTAACACTAATGACAGCCGAGAGAAACTATTGTAAGTATTTATTACTTTATATTATAACATAAAATTTATTCACGTATTTTGCTACTAGTCAAGCCCTACGGTTTTACGCAATTACTTTCAGTTCCAAACTACATCTATATTCATTCAGTAGTTATCGCGCTTCACCCACAATGGGATGATATGGCATTATTTAATAGACTAATACTCTAATTAAACACTTTTTTCCCACCCTGCCCACACATCTTATCCTAATAATATACTAGCTCTAAAACCTTTTATGCTCAATATATGAATCACTTATAAGCAAATTCAGTACCTACTTATTTTTCTTCTACGACTAAAAAATAACTAGATCGCAATATGACGAACACAGCAAAAGAAACCTTCACAGTCGTATTACGTATACCAGTTACTTACTTAGATCTTAATACATATATGTATTCGTAAAAAATCTCTTTAGTCCAAAAATCTTTAACAAGAATTTCTAATCTTGTCCCTTTCATTTTCAACTTACACCGGCTCTTTTATAGTTAAACAATGATTCATTTTCGAAACAAAAAAAGCCTTCACTGTTCAACAATGAAACGACATACAAAGTTAATATCACTAGAGCATTCAAATAAGCTCATTGACTAAACAAAGCGCCTCTTATCCGTTAAATTGTAGCATAACGGATGCATTCGTACGTTATCACGAGTAATAAGTTTCAATGTAAAGTAAGAGACCCGTTGTTCGATAACTTATAATTTATTACTATATTATAAAATAACATGTTTATTGATTTCAAATGCCTTATAAGAATTATTTACGGTCTTTATATGCTAAAATATTTGTAGGAAAGAAACTGTATGGGTTATTATCTTATATGACTGGTTCAATCATTATGTTTTATATAAAAAGATAAGATCTCGTATCATTAACAGCAAAAACTATTAAATGTGAATCATTAATTTTATAACTATTAAGTACATACGCACTGAATAATCATAAATAATTGTAACGATGTGTTTGAGTGACTGTTATGGTTATTAATTATTTTGTACAGAATAATTAAAAGTTCGATAAATGATAGGTTTATAATATATACAAAATATAATGGTAGGTTTTTTCCTTCATGTATATCCTATATGGCTACTTATTTCAAGACTTTAAGAGAGCAAATCGACTTTATTTCTATGTACATAAAGGAAAAAAAACAGAACCTTATTACTAAGATTTCGCTATCCGGTCTGTTCGTCTGTTAGGTTGTATCGTTTGTCGTAACCGTAATCGTGGTAGCGATATATAAAATATTTTTTTTTTATATTATGAAGAGGGGAGACGAGCTGGACGCACTCCTGATGGTAAGAGTAACGCCAGCCCATAGCCAATGCAGTGCTACCCGGAACTTTGCTATAAAGCCCAACTCCGGGCAGGGTGCACTACACCGACGCTCCCCACTTTGAGTCATCAGATGTTAAGACTCATTAGCCCAGTAATTACGCTGGCTACAGTGCCCTTCAGACCGGAGCACAGTGACATTTTCATATCACTGTTCAGGCGGTAGAATATCTGGCACTGTGGGGGTACCCACCCAGTCGGTCTCCTGCGAAAGAGACCTACCCCCGGTGAATTGTGTTATTGCCTTTGCTTTATGTTTCCAGAAAGTCTGTCTATAGGTATTAGACAGATTTTGTACAGGAATTTGGTAAACATTTTGACTGTATGACGTTATTATTTTAGATATGTTTTATGAAAAATATGTGTCCCCAAATTATTAAATCGATGTGTGCTCCTTGATATAAACAAACTGTTTTTCCAATCCATATTCTCTAGTATAGATACTCTATAGTACTCAGCAATAATCACACTCTAAAATATACTAAAACCAGCTTCATATCCATAAAAAATATAAAGCCACATTCGAAACGAACAATTATACAGTATAAATATAAAACGGGCTGATTCTTTAATACAAAAATCAATATCAGTAATACCATCAGTTTTAAAAGTCGCCTTTATTTTAAATATCCGAACATTTCGGAATAGCGTTATGGAAAATAAAACGATGACGGTCCATCGTGAGCTGGCTATAAAATAAAACTGGTTTATTCGTTTGATGGCTAACTGAAATATTGTTAAACTTGTAAAACGAGAGAGGCACTGCAAAGCGAAACTATCAATTCTGAAACGTTCTTAATTGTATAAACTCTGCTAGTTAAACCTATGAATATACTATGTTGTTTCAACATTTATATATATTTATTATGAAAGATGTTTGCGCAAATTGTAATTTTCTAAGCAGCAAAATAATAATCAGTAATAATACTGATGGGACATAAATGCCAGTTAAAAAAACTCCACATACGTTTTTAGTTGGTAGTAACATCAATTTTAAATATTAAATAATTTTGACAAAAGAATTAAACCTATAAAAACCTATACTACATTGTTTCTTTATGTATAAATTCTGTCTCTGTATAAACTCTTGCAGTCACGTAGAATATACCGCTCAGTCGGTCACACCTTACTTAATTTAAAATTCGTGCCGTAAAAACAACATTATGACCAAACCCTATGGGGGTAGTCATGTACAGCAGTCGCATAAAATGATTTTATGATTCCATTGGAGCTCCAGATCGAAGACTTGTTTATGAATAAAATACACATAAAAATGATTGTAAAGCTCTATAGCTTTGTATACTTTGAAGAGATATAGTGCACAAAATATTATAGTGGCCTTTAAACTTTATTGAATCCAGAATATGAACTGCTTATATTGTTTGATCGTTGTTTCGACTTATATAATATTGTACTAAACATTTGATGCTCCTCTATAAAGAACTATTCGTCAAATTGTAGAATAAATTATTCAACTAAAGTGCATGTTTGTTGTGACAAGGGACTGGGTAAGTATATTAATAAAATTGAGATTAGTAAAACCATAATACCGTCAAATAAATTCTAATTAAACATGCAAATACGTACCTTGCAATTAATGCATTTTAAAAGCACACACATGTATAAGGCGTACGGCAGGTAGATACTACACGTATGGCAATCGAAATTGCAAATTTGTGCAGCCCCGCCTGGGTTCGTTAGCGACTTGTGTTTACGCATTACAACTAGAGTTGACAACCGCTAATTTGAGGTTTACTTTTACTATTGATTCATCCGATTTAATCGAATTAACGTAAAGTAATGTCACATTTGTTTGATGGAATCACAATGATGCCTGGTTTTGTAGAACACCGTTCTGTTTTGAATAATTCGCGCTGTAAATTGTTCGATTTTAGTCTGTTTCGGCGCTCATTAGTGATGCATTGAGTTTGCGCACGCAAAAATGTTTTTGGAATTTGAACGAAGAGTGTTTAAATTGTAAAATCCATGTTGTAATGAGCATTGGTTATTTTGTTATCAATTAATATTAATAATATTCACAATCATATTTTATGTAATGAAGTGCTTACCGTATCGTTTTTTGGTAATGTCATTATGAGATGATTTAATTAAATAATAGTCTTTTGCAATCAGTAACATAAAAAAAGAATCATTTTATCATCACACTCTTTTTTATTTAGCAAAAGTATGTTTCCGCCCGGGATCGAACCGGGGACCTTCTGCGTGTTAGGCAGATGTGATAACCGCTACACCACGGAAACGATGTTTACCACTTTAAAAATTAAGAACATTTTCATAATTTTGCACGCTTGACCACGGTCAAGACTACTATCTTGTTGACATTCACTTTTTTATGACAAGAATTATAGTTATCGCTTTTGTATTATTATCAATTTTACAATATTACTGTTTTCATTTATTAAATACACGTTTGAATTTATCTAAAACAATTTTTTATATGATAAATTTAAAACATGGTAAACACTTAAATATGGTACTATTTTAAAACGTGACACAAACAATGTTTTATACACACAATTAAATTGTTTAAAGAATTTACTACAGTTAATTTACCCAACAAATAAAAAGGCTCTTTATATCCCAAATAATATCACACATGTAAAAGTTTTAGGATGATGTGTAGATATAACATGAATGGTATTAATGAAGAAATATACACATACTTATATCTCTTTCGCTTGAAAACTACTAGATAGATTTGGCGGAAGTTAAAGAAAAATAAATTAGATCCTGGATAAAACATAGGTATACCATGGTATTGACCCGTATATGGAAATTACGCAGGTAAAACCACAGGTCGTTACTAGCTATTTGTAAAACAAAGTCATGACCAAAACATACTTTACAAAGGAAGAAAGCAACTCTAATATGATTTGTCTCCAATTAATTTAAGGAAGTTGCTTGTCTTTAAAAAGTAGGAACAAAGTCCCGGATGAGTTACAAATAAATCCAATCGTTGGCCGTTTCAGTATTTTAAATGCTAGTCACTTCTTGCTTCTACTTACTTTTAAGTGAGTCGAGGGAATACAGACAAAGCTCAAAAGCTAAGCGTCCACTGCTGAATAAATTTCCTACTTTACGTATGACTTGAATACAGCTGGTACTACTTTTGAGTTAGTTTTTATTAGCTGCAGTCGGCAATGTACTATGAATATGGATTCGTTTCATTTTACGGCTTACTTCAATCCCTTATAAGTAGGTAAGTTTAGTATTTCTTAGCTCATAGCTCTTGTATTTATAGTGTAATAATTCCCATACAACCTCATCCACGTCAACCTTGGAGTATACTCGTATTCCCATCTAGTATGTCTGATTTCTACGGAACAAAACCCCACTATGTTCCCTCATCTCATCATCATCATCATCATCATCATCATGTCTCATCACATTAAGTATGACACTGACTAGAATAATCGATACAATATAAACAAAATAAATTGTATTAATTTACATAACGAATAAGTTGTAGTTCTAGAGATCAGCTGGTTTGAACAAACAAACTCTTCATATATTAATATCTATACAGTGTGCTACAAAACAAGTGTCCGATCCGAATACCTCTTACTATATACCGGTAAGAGGTCCTTATTTTGCTACCGTTTCGAAAAAATAACTTAATAATTTTTTCCAAACTAAAAAGTAAACTAAGTAAAATTGCAAAACTTACATGGCAACACCGTCTCTCGTTTACGTGCTCTGCTATCTATTGGGTCTACAAACGATTTTTTAATTAAATTTTATTCGAAAACTCTAGATAGAGAATATTACCTTCCAGGATCGGACACGTACTTTGTAGCACACTGTATATAGATCTCGTGATTCATATTGTTATTTAAACTAGCTTTTTTATAAATGTGTTTGGAGCCAAGATATTTATAGTGACCAGAATATTTTACTGGAACACACAAATATTTGAAGAATGCAGGTATACATTCAATATTTTTGCGAATAGTTTTTATTTAAAAGATTAATCGGTACTACTTCAAATAGAGAAGTTAATATTTTATTTTTCAATAACACTTCACAATCAGACATATTTTTTTTGTTTCGTTATATCTTTGTGTTGATGCCTATTGATATATTACTTTCAGTAATCATCTTAAAAACAGACAATAAAAAGAAATAACAAAAATGTTTTTAATAAACCCTATTAATAATATTCTTAATATTATTATAATACAGTTATTAAAAGTATTTGCTGTACAATTTAATGGTGTAGGTATTTAGTTTTATTTCTACAAAAAAATTAAAAAGTTTGAAGTAAATATTATGATTAAAAACAATTAAGTACCTAAGTAATTAAAGTTGAACACATCACACAATATAATAATTTATCTGCTTTTGAACAAAGTATTCGTATATTGGAATTCAGCAATAACAGTCGCTAATTTATAAACGAAACCGCATCAAAACTTCAATGTAGATATATTTTGGAAAATATCACATTAATTTACCGCAAACTGATTAGTATTGAATCAATTATAAATTTCATATTACTAATACATACCCTTATTTAACTGACAATTAATTAAACGCAACAGAATTTCAACATCGCAATATCCTTAACAATGTCGATCAAAATTAGTCTGACATAGCAATAATACTGTTCAGTAGTAGGTAAGCTAGAGAGCGCGATTTGAAACGTAAATTGCTATATTGTGCGACAGATATTATGTGTTACGTCGATTCCATTATAATACATATACACCAGATTGTACCTAGACATTATAAAATATAAATATTAAATAGTACGTAAAAAAGCCGAAGAGAAATTGTTTACATCGACTTTTGGAAAGAGAGCATCTGCTGATTTCGGCATGATAGTGTGTTATCTCTTTCGCACGTAAGTTAAAAGATAGATCGTGAATAGAAAGATATTTTTTTTCGCTTAGTAACTTTATTGTAAAACATTACTTTACTGAATTAGTTAATTTGACAATAACGATTAAACCTAAAAAAAAACCCTTAAAATTAATAATAATATAGTAGTTTTTATATTATACAAAATGTATTTAATATTCAATATAAAACGCCAGGCGCCAAGGCGGTCTCATAGCTTACACAAATAAGTTGACGTGATCCGCTTCCCTTCGAAGATTAGATACTAACATAGCAGAAAATATTTCTGTGCAAACTGTTGGAGAATTATTCATGACAGAGAATTATCTTATCGCAATGAGAAATAGTTTACACGTAGAAGGTGCGGTATTACATAGAACGGTGAGGCGAGATGTCTGAAATAGATGTGGACTTGGTACTGATTATAATGACAGACAGACGAGAGAATTGTTCTGTTTTGAGTTAATAAATATAACAGGGATTGACAATCAGTTATATTTGTGAGGTCTGAATGTATAAATAAAGCATTAGTATCAGAAAGCTATTGATAAAAAACTTATAAAGTCATTCTTTTGATTCTGATCTCAAAAGTTTTTTATAAATTAGGATATACAACATTGTTACTTATTAGAAATACAGTAGTAATTGATTTAAGTAAAGATTAAGTAATTAGAGCAGGCTTCCCTAAATCGATTACCTAATTACATACTATTATTAGCGTTTGGATATCAGATTAGCGCGATTACCAAATTCAAGGAATGGGAGTTACATGTATAGACAAGTTATATCCCAATGATATTATATAATAGATATGTTATACCTATACAAATTAACCGAAAAAAGTGTTCCGCACAGCAGCGGCAGCGCACATAATATACACAAGTCAAAACGATAGAATAAAGATAAATGAGAAAACCAACAAGAAAAAAGAGATGGTTAGTTTTGTCAGCGAATGCACCGACAACCAATCAGCTAAAGGTAAAACGTCTTAATTAGGATGTTTTTGCGTCTTCAAAATTTTGAGCTTATAACATATCCATTTAATTTAATATCATTGGTATATCCTTATTAATATGATACACGTGTAAGATCTTTTTTTCGCTCTTATGCAAAAACTACTGGACCGATCATCGTGAATTTTTGTGCACTTGGAGGATCAGAGTATCAGAATGAATATAGGCTACATTTTATTTCCGATATTTCATTTGATTCGAGGCGAGCGGAACCGCGGGTAAAGGACATCGTACATCGACATTGTCATCAGTACATTTTCTTGGTGTATCGTCTCGGTGTATCTTAACATACTCGTGTTACCAGCTTTCAAATTCAATATCGTAAATTTTATACTCACTCCAGGATTGCAGGTGTGTCATTGTGAGTGGCACCTTTTGATTATAGCCCGAGTTAAATATACATGAGAGTCGTATATAAATCAAGGAATATAAATCTTCATTCATAGATTTATAAGATCTGTGATTAAGATTTATTGTGTTCTATCTGCGGGTTGGCGTTTCGTTTAAGTGTGACTAATTAGAGTTTACAATGTTGTATACAACTATATAGTGTATGTAAATTGTAATATATGTATTTATATCGACGGTCGTAATTTGGTCCAATCTAAATAAAGAGGCTACGTTCCTGCACATGGCACCTTGACATTAGGCTTTGTTCTTTTACAGGTCATCTAGCATCAAATTACAAAATTTCACCAACCTATAATCAAAAGCTCAGAAGACATTCAGCGTTCAATAATCAAGAAACTGCGTCTTACAAAACTTGACAACTGAGAGAAATGTTTCCGTTGACATAATAGCCTATATAAATATCTCAATTTCGAGGACGTAAAGTTCAAAGTTGGCTCGGCTGTGTGATAAAGTTGTTTAAGTAAAGGTAACCTGAATAAACCGAGGACACGCGATCCGCATACGGTAAAAAGGCTAGTTTAAACAGTGGTCAGGTGAATTTGTTAGGCCTACATATCTGATGCCCGCGGGTACGGGTAGATTCTATTAGTGCCAACTGCCAAGTCTGGAGAAATTCTAAGGTCCAACATACGAATACGTTATTCATAAAGGTCAAAGATACCTACTAGTTACGTTAACAATTTGATGTAAAGAAAATTATTTCAATCGTAATGTATAATGTCGCAAATAAAGTTTATTTTTACGAAATGTTATTTCAACTATATTGGGAACATTGCGTAGTACAAGTAAGACAGATTGTCGGGTTTTAATTAAACCTTTACATAGCAACTTCGTATTTTTCAAACCTTGGCTTAGCCTGAAAAAGAATTTCGATTTTCATCTGCACATCTACAGCCTTTTAATAAAAATAACAATTTAAACTTCGAAAACGTACCGTTATTTCGTTTTTACTTATATTTTTATACTGAGTCGTTATGCAGTTTAAAATTTTCATTTATACTTTAGCAGTTTACCCCACGTCACTGTTTTTGACAAACGAAATACGATAATTTGTCATAATATTTACGGAAATATTAATCTAAGTTCAGTGTAACAATCGGGGATCGGGGAGGTTGCGCAAAACTCATTTATCAATTCAGTATTCGAAATTGAACTTTCATTATAAGCAATTTATCAGCCGACTTTATAATAAACAATATAAATTTGTGTTCAAATAATATTACGTTTTGATAGACAAAATAGACAGAAGAATGAAATAAAATAGGTAATGGAAGGTCGTCGCCTTGGGCCACAAGTAAAATCAATTTCAGCACAATTCTCATTTTCTCGATACTTTCATTTCTCCGCAGCTAGCAATCCGGAAGATGAAATTCAGAAAACGCTTTTGCTTCGCCGTACACGAAATTCTATTTGCAACTTCATACACATGCTTCGTAAGAACTGAATGCAGTACCATTGAACAATCAATTGGCTCATATTTCCTTAGCGAACGATATCAGAATTTATGTGCATTTCTAAACGGCGAACAGTTGTTAGTAATTTTTGGACGGAAAAGGAATGTCTATTATTACGTTCGAACTAGAGTGAAACAGGATCCCCTTATATGCTTCGACACAATTCTACATCTTATAATAAATGCAATACAAGCAGGTTACCTACCTAAAATATTTTTTAATTTCAAAGAAAAAGGTTAAAAGTGAACCAGTTCCCCGAAAATGCCTATTAAAATATTACAAAGACGACAATGAATAACCGTAACAAACGCAAAAAGTACGAAAGATAAGAAGCAATTGTCGAAAAAAACAATAAGCTACCCGGTAAAGTTTAATACATCTACGAGATGAAACGCTCAGATTTCCCCCGAATTACAAAGATTAGAATAACACAAAGTGTGACTCATGATAAAACGCAATTTCCTTGAGTATTAAAAACATCAAATTCGAATGGAAATTTTGCGTCTACCTAGCCTGTTTTCATTGTAAATGATAATCCTGACATACGCTTTGTGAATTATGCGTCGTAATAGACGGCTGTTGGGCCCCAGAAATGTCACATTAGCTTGATTTAGCTCCCACCTGACAACTTCGTTATACAAATGTTTTGTATTGATGGGACAGAGAGAGTGTCGAGATGAATTTAAGTTCCTTTACCCTCAACATGCTGCATATATGCCTATAGTAACTATTTATTACTTCTAATACTATTTCTAGACCATTTCTATGATAAATAAATAAAACGCGGCTACCATAAATATAAATTAAGCTGCCTAAATCAACAAGTTATAAAAACCTTTCTTTCCAGTTTCCAGATAAAATTTCTTAAAAAAAAAAAACGGCTGACACAATATTCTTGACGCACAGCTCGATCTGAAACTCATCTATTTCAATTTCAAAATATCATAAAAAAGGAGAAAGTGTGTGTAAAAATATGAAAGTCGTAAACAAGAAGAGTCATAATCGCCAAGCCGCAGCGCACTCATCAATTATTTTACCGCCGATAGAGCGTTGTCTGTGCCACTTAAAGGTTTTTCTGAAAATAATTTGCGTTTTCGATGGTAGATATGGGTGCGAATCCCCATTAGAGTGTCTGTAGGTACCATTAAATAAACATCTCTTCCCCGCTAGTTATTAGCAGAGACTCCCCTAGCACTCGTCGCGGCCTGATACGGCACGGAGCGGATGCGAGGCCAAAATCAATTTCATTTTTCGACACGTGCATTAACGTTATGGCGACCAAATCGAACGATTTTCGCGTTGTTTATCAAATTTTTGTGACGAAATGTGATTATATTAAGTGTTTGAAAGTTTTCAAAATCGATGATATTGTACCAAAATTTACATTAAAATTAGCTATAATAAAGCTAATGTAAATCCTAGCAATTCTTTTTTAATGTATGAGTATATATTTATTGTACATATAAAAAAATGAAACTAAAGATATATAATTTAATTCACTCTTTATTTAGCTTACTCTTACTTTATTGCAAGATATCGACCAGTTAACGACCTTTTCCTAACACTTTTCGTTTATATTCCATTGATATAACTACAGTGTAGGTATGTAAGAAACGCATTTGCAAGTATTAAGTGAATTGGAAATATTGGTGAACCTTATTACAGTACATTACGGTTCAGATTCGGGTAAATTATGTTTGTTAGTGAATGCACTATTTTCCGCTTTAGTTCCCCGTAGAATGTTTTACTGCGATTGATTCCATCTGCAAGATGGACGCTGCCGGACCGGAGTAGCCTGCACTTATCTAATTTTATTGTCACTTGTCGACCGAACCTCTGCCACTAAGAACGTACGAAGAAAACTAGAAATTCCTTTCCTATTTTTATCTAGTAACGATATCTTTATACGCTCGCAGTTAAACTCAATTTAAGATCGGGAGATAAACGCGAATACTGGGTGAAATATAAGGAAATATTGCCGTCAAAAATTTTGGTCACGTTATCATTATACATATTAGATTGGGATATAAAATAAATTCTCGTCGTTGTACAAAGGTTATTATACTCAGTTTTCACAGTTATAAATTCAGGTAAAGTCACATTACAGCTACACAGTATTAAAGTATTTTGCAACAAACCAAGTTTAGTCCTTTGTTTATGATAGAAATTTTAAGAATGAAAATTTTTGTGATACTGTAAAATTGTCACCTTGTATGAGAAAAATTGGAAATATATATCAGTTTACGAGAAGTCACGAGTGCTATTAATTATATAATAAAAATATTTCAAGGTATATGTATTTGTTAACCAAAGTTCAAGCTATTAAAAATAAGGCGTCCTTTGAAAGGCGTTCTTTAGAAGTCTACTATATTAGGTACGTGTAATATTTCAAGTCAAAATTTTATGCAAAGACCAAACCTCTCAGCTCATCCCGCCACATTAGCTATGATAATTGGAACATTTGCTTTGCGAGTGAAACGACAACGGAACACCCGATTATAATATGCCAGAACCCGGACTCGTACGTGCTTGCCAACTTTGTGTATTATAAATTAAAATTTCACTGTGTAAATCTGTGTTTTGGCTTCTTCTTAGCCATTTTCTCAATCTTTAATGCATTTAGCCTATAATAGTTATATGTAAGACATTTATTAATATTAAGCCTTTTAATAAAGGTTATTCTAAGAGGTTATATCTATAAGTTAAACTCCAAAAGAACTTAGAGAATAAACAATTTGAAGCTTATAACGCAGCTCCAATATACTATGTACCTTCATATAAAACTTTATGATAAACACGTTGCATAAGTTCACACTCATAGTTTCCTTGCACGTGGCTACATACGTATTAAAAGTAACCCTCTTTAATCCAGGGCTTAAACTACCTGCACGCCAAACTTTAGCCAAATTCATTCACTTGCTGTTGCGTGAAAGAGTAACACCCTCATAAACTCTCGCGCTTATAATAATTACAATTAGGATAAGATATTACAAGTATCAAAAATATTATACGTATAACTAACAATAAAACAATAAAAAATGGCTAATAAAGTGTATCAATCGCTGTTAAAATAATAGAAAGGTTTAATAAGAACGTATTTATAAAGCTTATCAGCAGCCGCCAGCGATGTAATGAATTCCACCATCCATTTCTTAGATCGCCGTTGCCTTTGACTGATGACCTCTGCGCTTTAGACAAAGGTATCTATCCTGTAATAGAGAGAAAATGTTTTTAGCAGTCTAAAAGTGACTTATTCTTTATTTAATTGGAAATGGAATTAGTAACTTTTAATTTTAATAAGCTTAACAGCTAAGCTTAATGAATTTGACATTGTGAAACTTATTAAAAAGTCAAAGGACAGTTATTTTATACATTTGTTTGTGTAAAACTGAATTTTTTCGCATTTAAAGTAACACTTTTGATGAAATTATCCCTTTAAACTTCGTATGTTAATGTAGTTTTTGCATTCCTTTATGCTAGGCTCACTAATGGTCTTACGATGCAACGCGTTATTGCAGATAGCTTCCATTTTAAAATTCCACCGACGCCTCATTCGTACTCATGTGGTATAAATGTCAATTCCTATTCAGTATTAGAGCTTCGCTCTTCGGCAAAATAATGCGGAATTTAAATCGAAATTCAAATCTCTTAGCATTGTGATGACAAATGAGGGCGGAGTTGAAAACGCAGTGAACTATAAATTCATAAAGTAAAAATGCATTGAGTGCCACAATCCCCTTGTGTCTGTGGTCGAGTGGATCCACTCCGTTTGACTGATGACCCGCTCGGCCTGAGGAAATGTCGTATAAAAAACTTTGTTTCTATTTTTTCCCTAATTTTTAAAGTTACATCTGCAGACCCCTAATTCTAAAAATGTTTTATCTAAATTTAATCAAATTTTAATATGATCCATAAACATAATAAACCTCCATGTATATCAGTTAAAAATGCTTTTAAACGAGTCTTATTCAAGAATAACGGAATATTTTATAATTGGTTGACGATACAGATCTTACCGATCGGTCACTTTAGCCTTGCGACGAGACGTAGCTTCTCTATGCGTCTCCTACCGCAATTACTATGGGGAGTGCTCCGAGTTTTTCAGAACTTTACCTGCTGCTGGATTCCACTACCACACAGCACGTCATAGGCTGCAATACAATTGGCACACCCTTGACAGCTGGCAGTCGATTTAAAAGGCTCTCTGATATCGGTGAATAGTAAAATTGTTAATGCTGAAATGTAAACAATTAGAACGATACCGAAGAATTGAAAGCGTTATTTACTTTTGGCATAAAACGTATTAATTTGCACTTATAAAAAAAAGTAAAAATAATATTCGAGTGTCCAATAAAACAAATTTCACGTTTTGTTTGTAGGTAAGTATTTTGAGTCCATAGTCTTGACGATTTAACACAATTTGACAAGCTTCTATAACTTGATAGGTCGCTATGCGAAATTATATTTATTAAATATCAAATCCAATAAATTTAATATCATAAGAGAAATAACTTATTTCTCTCTCGAAATTTCACTGTATTTTAGTTCAAATGTAAAAGAAAATACTTTTATAAATGATTCTCTTCGACCCAGACAGCTACTACATCAATCTTTGGTTTTCAATTATTTCACAACACAAAGGAAGGCATTTAACATGAAATATTATTAAAGTGTAAAACGTTGAAATAGGTTTATGTACAAAGAAATATTAACTTCATTGTTATTGTTTAGTGTTTACTAGCTTACAAATTAGAAAGAGATAGACTACTGTCTACTACTACTGTAGGTTTGACTATTCATTTTCTTTTAATACGATTTAGAAAATACTTCAACCGTAAATGAACATTTAAAATACTCTTATATTTAACATTAACATGATTAAATTTTTGTGCTCGTCATATTTCAGATTGATTTTATGATCCATTGTTACTTATAAAATTACATAGAATTTGAAAGTATTATTACCAAAAATAAGGTCGTTATTAACTAAGGGATCGTTACGTCTATTTGCAAATAAAACTGACTGCCGTCTGGAACCGCAACATGGTAATAATTTGATCAGCCTCGGCACGCGTAACTTTATGCCAATTGAAAAGTTTCGCTGCAGTAAAATATTATGTCGTACCAACTTTTTGACTGACGTTCAGTGTTCCTTTTGTACTTAATTTTACAATTAGATTTAAAGTTTTATTTGTATGGTACAAATTTATTGTCTAGACATTTTTAGATACTGAATAAGTCTTAATGCATAGTATTTTGAATGCTTATATTAATATATAAACGTTGACGTAAAATTCTTCTCTCAAATGTAACTAAAGTCATAAAAAGGGAAGACATTTTATTTTTTAACATAGTTGTCAGCATCACTTATTAAGTATATTATGTTGATGAAAATTATTTTAAAAACTCGATGGTTCTTTTTTAAAAATTAGTCTCAGTTTGCCGCAAGCAAATTTTTAAATTTCACGTAAGCCATTAGCAGATACATGCAATAATATGAAATCAAATAAAAGCCGAAATACAAAACCGGTCGCGCAACCACATTTGAGAATATCATAAACGGAGCTTCGATCGTTACAAACTTGGTTTAACTGTTATGTTCGAAGATCCAAATTGCAGTTACCATTCATTGCAGACTGCTTTTGAAACCGGAATACAATGCTCACCGTCAACTTTAGTATTGTGCGACCAATTCGGATACTTGTTAGGCATCCAATGAATGTTCTGCATAATACAATCACGCTCTCGATATAGTGGTGTGAAAGTTACTAAGTAAAGGGAATTGCCTTAACTTCGCCGGGAGAGCCCTTCCAGGTTGTTACCTAACAAGATTATTTCTCGCAACTAGACTTGTTTCAACTATTTACAGCTTGGAAATTCAAAGGCTAGGGTTTTATTGTTTCGCCGACGCCTTCCGTTGTCTTGTTAAAGTGCTAGGCACAATTTCTTTAATGATTTTATGTTCGAGTTTCGCTTTTTATGTAGAAATTGTATATTACGTCAACAAATATTTTAGCGAAATTTCATAAATCTTCAATCATTGCGTCACGAACAATAAATAGGAAGTTTCTTATCTGAAACAAGCGACAAACAACCGACGCTAATGATCAAAATTCTGATGAGTAGAGTTAGAGTCTACAGTATTAATTTGATCAGAGCAATGCCATCAAAGTTTGTGGGAACTCAGCAAGTTTTAGAACTGTTGATTTACCTCACTTTAACTAAAGTTAACAAGTCGCTATGTTTTCGAAGATTTAACGATATTATAAATCCAAATTTTGATAGAAAATTGCTGCCTTATTTACCTACCGTATTTAAGTTTCTAAATAAAATCAATAGAAGGTACTTGAAGGGTTTTTATTAAGAGACAGTATGTTACCTTTAATTTTACATTACATCCCAGTTTTCTATAATGAGCCCATGATATCATATTAGTAGTAAGACTAGATTTAATATAATTTTATAAACTGTCAATACGCTTAATACATATTATGTTATATAAAATTTGGGAATTTTAAAAATGACAGCAATAAATAAAAAAACTTTAAAGAGTCAAATAAACGCGCGCAAACAGAAACTTTTTTGCAGTTTCAGCTTTATAAAAGTAAGTAACGCTCATATCATCATCTATATAAAGTAGTAGCACGCCAATTTATTAAAAAATGTTATGCTAATGTCGAATTGAATGAGCATTATACTATAAACTAGCGACCCGCCCCGGCTTCGCTCGCATATACTATGATAATATAAGCTATCTTTAAGTTGGATCAAACTCCACGCGGTGTGAAAATTTAATTTAAAATCAGTTCCGTAGTTTAGAAGTCAATTGCGGACAACACGTAATTCATATATTATAAGATTATATGTTAAAGACTACATATGTATTTTGTTCGAAAACCCAAATAGACCACAAATCGAAACGTGGTAGGAATTCTGCTCTCAAATTGGTCAAGCTTGATTGGGAGCCAAAATGATCCGCAGTAAGTCTAATCAGTTGGCGTCAGGGGAGCAAGGCGGGACATCGAACGTCATGACCACTTATGCCTGGTACAGAGACGTCTCCGTGGCCCGTGCTACTGACAGATGTGTAAGCGTGATAATGGAATTATACGCGCGATATTGACTATTCATGCGATTGGCGTAATGTTGCTGAATGTTTGTGTCAAAATTACGAGATGTCGGATTTTGAAGTGGATTTTTATGGAGATTTTTAAGATTTTTTTCGCAGAATTACTTACTATGCCATTTTTCAATATTCTGTTCGGTTATTTTATTAGTTTGTTTCTTTATGGGTGTACATGAATTTTTGTGTAGGAAAATTCCGCGTTATTACTTCAGTCTGGAAGCTTAAAAATCAGTCGTTTTCCAGACTTCATTGACCAGGCTCGCTTTAAAGTAGGAACTTTTGTTGAAGTTATTAGAGTTCTTCTTAGTTAGAGTTAGTATTCTTTTTTTATCTATATCATTATATTCGAATGATTTGGAAAAATATTTTTCAGTGTGCACATTGGCGAATCTGTTTTATACATGCAATATATTTTATTTAAATGTAAACTATCACAATTTTATTACTCTTATGAAGTTCAAAAATGCGATAGTTTTATTTGGATCATGAAAATAGTTAACCTTTAACACCTTATTATTACTAAATAAAGCATTATGGGACTTTGTTATTTATTCTGGACAAAGATAAAATATTCTTGTATATTAATGAAAGCTAATTTCCTAGGCACCAGAGAATACACTCCGTGTATTTTGTTTCAGTTCCCGCGGACAGTTAATTATGTTGATATTTTATTAGAGATTGTCTCCCCTCAGCATCCATTAACAGTGCTAGGAAATTGGCCCCACCAGATATCAAATTTCACGTTAATCTACCTAACATAGATCAATTCTGACCGGCGACAATCGAATTACCGTCGTCTGGTTTCTATGCGATTTTTGTCATATTCGAACCTTTGTTTTCAACCCTAGTAAGGGAATTATATCCGTAGATACGTTTAATTGGTTTGGCGCTGCGGTTGCCTGACATTTTCAGTGCAATGCCTTTGTCATCGCTTTATTTCATAGACCTATTTTTTCTGAATTAAATTACGATAAAGTATCGCGAAAATCGCTCGGTAAATGTTGAATGGCGACGGATTTTATAGTTGGCTGACTGTTTTAACGTCGTAAATCATTGTGCATAACGAATCGATGCCGTGAAATAATTTATGATATTTATATATTAAATTTCATGTGACTTTGGTCATGGTTTGAACTTAATATTTTATAATGAGTACCTTAACTATAAATAATAAATTCTATTAAAATTACAACCTCAATGTGTATATTTTTATGGCAATTCAAAAAGAACGTTAATAAGATATATTATTATGGTGCTGATTCTAGCGTACATATTCCTTTAAGTAAATAATTTCGCAAAGATTAAGTCACCACCAAAAACAAAACAAAAGTTATGCGGCACCACTTTAACATCACGCCATAAAAATACCTTCGAAATAACTTCCAACACAGTTAACTAACATCATAATAAACATTTCGCTGCAAGAACAAACATCAAACAACGGGTGTAAAATAAAATGCGCTCGCATATTTCGCACGCGACGTTGCAAGTCAAAGTACACGGTATTGTACCGCAATGAATATTAACACACGAATAACCAGGATCGCAATAGTCGCGAGAAGATAAATTTATCTGCGCGTCGGGTAAAGCTCCATTTTTCACGGCACCTAACGTTAGGTGTCACATGCGAGTTACGAAGACGCCGTTACTTACGGTATACGTGAGAGGAATACAACACGTGCCCGAATTAGCTGGCCATTCTTTCAGCGACATTACTGTTGCCTGTTTCATTATATTACGCCTGGATGGAGGATACTGTAGGGAAAATGATAGCTTATAGTCACGGTGGACGCGGGTAGAACGCGCCTATCTTGGTCATAACAACGGAACACTGACCAAACATTTTATACCACAGATAGAATAACTTGTATCGATTATCTATAAAACACTATCTTAGGACCTTTATCATCTCATCATAAAGGATTGCGTTCTCGCAAAAAACAAAACTATATACAAAATAATATGAAAATTGCTCTAATTATTAATGTTGTAACTAAATATTTTATTACGATAAACCTAAAAGTTTGTAAAGCCACGCACTCATGATAAAGTCTCATTACACTTAAACTCAATACTGCTACCATTAAAATGTTTAACCAGTTAAACATGAGCGATTTATTAAAACCGTAATAATTCTATTACAGTGCAAATTAATTTTGTTGTATAAATCTCATAATTTCTGAACCGCGAAGGTTCACGAACTCTTCTATTTGTTTGTGTTAATTACTTTCCCGAATGTGTTTTATATGTTAATACGCATTTCCACATACACAATGGTAACGTTTGTTACAGCTGTCACTTCTATTTTATTTATTTTGTTAATACACTGTTTAATACTAAAGATCTTTCTGGCTTGACTTGCTGGTAATCCTATAAATGTCATCTACATCTTTATAGTAACTTTATAGTATCTAGTACGAAATCTAGTAGTAGAAGATTTTAGATCAGAATTTATTTTCAATACTTCAAGGGTATTTTTTGGAACGAAGTTGACTGTTATTGAGTATTAATTAGTTTGTTGTGTTACTATAGTATAAAGTGCGATGTCTCAAAGTATGTTTGAATATTGCTCATTTAATAAAAAAATACGTATTAGTCTTAATATTATTAAAAGCTGAAATATAACTCAGACTATGTAAATTTCTACGTTTTGGTATATATCTACTAACATTCCAGTTATTTATTATACTGAGATGTTCAACTATAATGTGCATTAGTAAATTACATCAGATAACGGATAATATTTCGCCAGAAAATCCAAGTTAAAATTCCTTTTATTTCCATTTTATTTTTGATAGTGAAAAATACAACTTTATTTTGCAGTTGGACTCATTACACTAATGGAAAAATATCTACTCCATATAAGAAAACTGAAGTGAACACATGTCTGGTCTAACATCGAGCTATGGTGTTGTACGGTGGTCACAAAAATAATACTACATAAAAACTGCATGCTAATATGGCTTTTCTTCCAAGCACATACGTGACAAAATACAGTGTACCTGTATGCTTTTGTTTTCCCGTGGTCAACCGTACAATAATTATTTCATCCCACGCTTTCAACGAATGTTATTATAGGATATTTCAAAGAGACACACAACGGTTGGAACGCGGTGGATATCAGCTAGACTGTGGTTTCAGCCACCATATGAAACAATAAGGTTCGCGTTATAATTTTAAACGTACCGCTTAACGATATTAAAACAATGTGTGCATAATTTTCCAGAATTAAGCTTTCAATGAATAAAAATTCTAAATATGGTTGAGGGAGTTTTTTAAGAAAGCGATATTATTACACTTATCTGGCCGTATAGTTGACAAAATGAGTAAAACTAATAAAAATATTTAAATAATTATTAACTTCAACGTAAAATAAATCCCTATTTACGCGAAATAACAATTATTTAAGTAAATTGGTAGTTAATTATTAACGTACATATAAAATTTCGATATAATAATAAAGCGTTATCTTATTTAAAATTCTACGTAGCTTTATAAAAATAAAAAATGTTTATCATCGTATTTAACATTAGACCTCTATACAATTTTCCTTTTGAGAAAAAAGGTAGCCGGCTATAATAATAAAAAGTGAAAAATATCACTGAGTAAAAGGCGCAAAACAGCTGCAAAAGGATTATGGTCTTATTTAGGATATTTTCGTGACTATCAACTGAATTAGGCCGACGATAAGAAGGAAATGAAAATCCCTCATAATAAATTAGGCTGAAGAAGTAACGGGATATTTTATTAAGAAAATAGCTATGGACGGATAAACGGATCTGTTCAGGTAATATGTTTTCTTATTTAGAGTTAACAATTTTCTCTTCTATTGTATAGAAAACCAAGAAATTATATGACATTACCTGAGTTAAAACTTTAGTGTTATTAATTAAGCAGATAATAAGAAGGAAAAATATTTGAAACGTGTTTGAAAACAGTAACCTTCGAATACATACCCAACACAAACAAAAAAAAAGATTTTACACATTTAAAAAAATATTTTTTCATTTAAACTCGAGACTTAAAGGGAGAATACACCAGTAAACATTCAACAAAACGTCAAGGACATGTCTCTTGACTCTCTCGAGGAAAAGTTTATAGCAACAAGGCCGCGAGCGTAATTTGCGTCTTTGCTTCATTTCAGTGATAAGAAACTTGACATTTCGGAAAGCATCGCCCGCATGTTATTTGTCTCCGGCGCCCTATGGCGACAGCCTCTTATCGTTGAGGGAGTTCGAAGAAACACACATGAGTCAGTTACTGAGAAGACATGCTAATTAGTCGTTTACGTAAATTTAATGGTACTATGAATTCGTAGTATTCGTAGACCCTAGTAGAGAAGGATAGATAGAGTTCTTAATTAGAGTTTGTACCTGCAATCTCTAAAATAGGGGCAGCAGGCGCTGAATCGAAGCGCCTAAATCCAGTAGATTTTCCATTATTTTGAAAACTGATGCAGGCACGAGTACTCGTTTGGACTCTCCTGCAATCAATCAATTAATTCACTGTAATGAGACAAAAAATAAGATTATAGTTGTAGTAGAAAAAATAAGATAATAAGATTATATAATAACTAACATAGTTTGTAAGAATCATTGTTACTAACACTAATATTAGAGTCCATGTTACTTGTTAAATAAATATATTATTATTATTATAGCCTGTTTTAAATATATTTATATGTAGTATGAAAAGGTGAAGGGCAAATGAAAATGGTCATGCAAGCCTGAAATTTAACGAGTCTAAAGTGTGTTGCCGTCCTTTAGGAAATGTTTGAACCTTTATTATGAAAATAGTCTAGTCTATTATGACCCTTATTGTCCATAATTTATCCTTTTCATAATTCGTTATCGGTGTTCCCGATAAATTTGTGAATTTCTCAAGGGCATAACTTGACCTTTTTAGACCGTCTTCAGTTTCCTAAGATAATAATGTGACGTTGAACTAAATATTGATATAATTTTTAATCTTGAAAACCTTTGTACCTAACAAACAAAATGGCCGAGCATGTAAAGAAGATATTTATTACACTGGTAGTTAAAAGTTATATTTAATGACAATAACAAAACTGCAAATTTTGTTAAGATTAAACGCAAAAAGTTTTAAATTATTGCGCTGAAATTTACATAAGAGGACTTTTTATTGCAGTCTTGTATTAGAAACCATAAGAATAAAACCGCTTATATCTCTGCTAATGCTATCTTTATAAAATAAACAATATTTTCTTTCTATAAATAAAAAAATACTATGAAAAAACATAGGGCACAGATTAATATTGTTTGCTAATAATCTCGTTTATTTACCGTCACGGAAAAGTAACAGCTGTGGTAGCTTTCCTCTCAATTATTACAATAAGTATTATTGTCATTACTGACAACTGTATTATATTTTCTTACGTCTTCGTGGAATTTAAAACTTCAGTTGAGACTATAATAAAATCATAGCCGTTTTAAACTAAAAGATGAGGGCGAGATCTCAAAGTGCTTAATAATCTGTTCTCTTTACAAACAAGGGTTATTTTGATAAACAATATAGTGATGAATCAATACTTACATGTTATTTATTTATATTTTTCTATGATATAAAAACACTGCAGTACTTCATACTGGATAATATGGCAATTCAATTCAATTCTTGGAGAAAAAGCAGTGCTGTTTTGAAATAATTTTCCAAATGTTGTTTGATATCTACTATCTAGAAATTTAATCCACCAAGCACAAATTTCTCCAAAAATAAACACTGACACACAAAATTCTTATAAGTTTCATCACTAAATTGATTAAATAGAAAATTTTAAACTGTTTGTTTAATCACTCCCTAAATGCTTAAAGATTATCAAATCTGACGTATTCAACGAAATTAAGTTCGTAATTATTGGCGAATTACCCTCAATTTATAGTACTTATTTCAATCTTATCAATCGTCATATTAGCGGTAATTTGAATACAAGGAACATTTTTATACTGAACTTATGGCCGGATCTTTCTTATTAAAACACAAAGGTAATGTCTAAAAGCCATGTTGGACTCTTTGTTTAACCACCAGTGACAGTTTAATAACAAATCTGACGTATTTTAACAAAATATTTTTTAAGCATTATTCTTCATTAATCTTATCAAACCTGGTATAAGCGTCAAATCAAATACAAGGAACATTTTCATATTGGCGCGTGCTCGCAGCTGCGTCACGCTGATAGCACGTGACACCTGCATGTCATTTGTCACGCGCACTTTCACTGGTGAACTGTTTGCTTTGTCCCGTAGACCTGTCGACTTCCCCACGATTTCACGCTAAATTGCTTTGCGATTTAGGATCGAAGGGTTTAGAATGTTCTATGGAGGTGCGATCGGTAAGATTGATACTATTGCTTGTTTAGCTGTTTTAAATTGATGTAGTTCTCAATTTTGTTTATGTAAGATCGGTGGATATTATAAAATTACTTTTTAAAATGAATATTTAATTAATACAGCTTGGAAGACGCTATCATTGTAAAATAAAAATTAATCTTTTATTAAACATGGCAACACATTAGTAAAATCTTTTAGGAGCATTTTTGGACGGAGGTTACCTCTAAAATCAGGTGGTTGCCTGTTGCTAATAAAGAAAATATCTATAATTAAAAATCCTCAGTTTAATAAAAAAATACAGTCAGATTGATTTCAAAACAATTTAGTATTTGCATTCACTTTGTTTTATTTTAAATTTTTAATCTTCTATAGGTAACTCTTACTATGAAAATATATGAAGTAGGTATGTGTTTGATTTGATTGTTTATATGTAGTCTTATTAAATACGTCAGTTCTATAGGTATTTTATTACATAATTGAATAAGCTCCAAAAGATAGCTCGGAGCGATGTTTACTATGATAATGTTCTTGACGGTTCCCTTGTCAACTTCGCCATAAGCTGTACCCGACAGCCAATAATACGGTATGCACAGCTGAACTTTAAAATTATTTAACCGAAACTTAATGGGTATTTACCGAAATGTAGTTTACTGGGTAGTTGGGAGCTTATGGAAACTTCTAGCGAATAATTAAATAGAATTTCACTTTAAAGAAAACTTATTATCACTGCATTTTAAATAACAACGTACTGCTTCATACGCCTTTTTGCAATAAACTCCTTTTTCACAGAATTTCATGCGGTTTTGACCTTTATAAAGAAATCTAGTGGTTTGTTCTTATGTCACGTAGGCTCATACTCATCATATTAAAATGTGATTCGCCTTTTGATTTGATTCTGACCGCTATTTTGATTTTTAATAGAGGCTATTATATAAGTTTGTTCATAGTGATAAGTAATTGTTTATCAATAACATAGGATTATTAATATAGCAATGCAAACTACGTATTGCCTCCTTCTGATAACAGATTGCAGTAATGTTAGTGCTGCGTTCTATATTATCATGTTCTCGCTATCATAATATTATGTGTTTCGAGATATTACAACGTGATATTATACGTATGCAAATATATACATAATGTGTATCTACAGCGAATAGAATATATTCCGAAGCATTCTCGGAAAACTATTATTATTCGAAACACAACACAGCCTCATCTGCCAAATTCGATTCTGCTAGAAATGAAGATTAAATATATTTGCATTTAAAATAGTTGTACGTTGTCACGTGTATATTTTTGGGAAACATTAAAAATTATTTTTACTTAGGTGATAACAAATAATAATTTTATAAAGACTTTAAAAAAATATTGTCTTTTACTCTCAGGCTATAATAATTATTTATCATATTATTTTAGATATTTTTGAGTTAATATATAGCCTCAGAATAATAATAATAATATAATAAATATTTTCAGGCCATTTATACACAGCGCCATCTAGGTCTAAGCTAAGCCGAAGCTTGTGTTATGGCAACTAGATAACGGAATTACATATACATACTTTTATTTTGTAAATACATAAATACAATACGTAGCAACACCCAGACCCCAGAAAAATACAAATGTAACTTACAAATATATTTTTCCGATGTGGAACCCACGACACTTCGCGCACAAAGCAGTTGTGCTACCACTGCGCCAAGCGGTCGTCTAAAAGTAGTAAAATTATTTTCAAAATCGTTTTATTGCATCCAAAGGCTTGACTTATACCCGAGCATACCAATAAATTGTTTACACTGCTTTATAATATTATTACAGAATATGGACATAAGCCTACCCAAGATCGTAGAACTTATAGCTTATCGGCTCGCGCATTCATGATGTACGCGAATGCAACAACAATTCATCATAACTTTGTCTATAGAGTATAGCTCGTTGAACATCAACTTAGGCGACATATTGTAAAACTTGGCAACTGGTAACTAGGCTATAGACTCATAGAGCTTCCTCGCACACAACAAAGCAGCGTCTTGAAAGTTCTAATGAGATGAATAATTAAGCCGCCAATAAGTATTGGCCTTAAGTTTGCTTGACACTGCTACCTTTAATACTTGTAAGTTACTTTGAGATATTTATAAGGTTTGGTACTGAAAAACGTTACACTTTTCTAAATTGAATTTGTAAGTTTAAGTGTAAGTTTAACTTGTGACCTAAACCCCAACGCTTATTAAAGAGTAAAATCATCATATAATATCTTAAATCCATCCAAAGCATAAGTTTACTTCTGAACGATAAATTTAATTGGTTTTAAAAAATTAAGTGTTAAGTTATTAAGTGTTATAATAATAGAATAAAATAATATAACAACATTTTTTTTTAATTCGGTAAGAGTACTATCAGCAATAAAAGTTAAACTTTAAACATAGTCCAATTATAATTATATACATACATAATTAATTTGCCCGTTGCTACATGGTTATGGGCTGGCGTTTCTCTTACCATCGCCGCGACAGATATCTCCTTAATGTTGCAATTTTTTTTGCTCATGCGTATACGCAATTTTTAATACCTAGTGTAGTGTACTGAAGTATAATGGTAAGATGCATTCGACTGTCGACAGCCGTAGTGTACGGACGTGCCTCAATAGTGATATATGTGTATGTGTTAGTGCAAGGTATATTTA
>DWAJ01000984.1:0-25974 GCA_018238005.1 Eurema mandarina
TGTAAAAGTAACTTATTTCTCCATTGCGAAGATCGAGAACCCTTGGCGCAAAAAGCAGTTGTACTACCACAGCAACAACTGACTAGGTCGTTATTATTTTCTAATTACAGGTGTGTTGTTCACAACTCGAAAACAACAGTGTACCATTGGCAAAACTGACACTACTATCAGAAAATTGTGGGGAAATAAATGAAGAACGCATTATTGGTGGGAAATATCCTGCGCTGGACGAGTATCCTTGGATAGCAGCTATATTTGATGGATCTCGTAAGTCTCATAACTGACTAAAAAAGGTGATAACAGGATTTGATATAGTAGACTTACTGTACGAAAGGCAATGATATCTTAATGAGATGTCATTGCTTGGCGTCAAATTTCTGTGGGAGAGAGGTACTACTGCGAGTGAGGTATCTGGCCTAATTTAGCCCTACGTCATTGATGGCTTTATTACATAGACTTATTCATAGAGATATACCATTTCCACATATTTTCAGCACCACATAAGTTCCTATGTACCGGTAGTATTATCAACTCTAAGCACGTACTGACGGCCGCTTCTTGTGTCAAGCATACCAAGGAACTGACAGTACGTCTAGGAGAGTATAACTTAAGCACTGACTTAGATTGTGTCGGAGAGGAACCTTTTATTGAGTGCAAATCTAACTTTCAGGTATGTGTTGTTATTATATGCTTTTAGTACGACGCGATTTCCTTCACGATGTATAGTTCGCGTCTCGAATCTTTAGCGCTGAACGAAACCTGCGCAGAAGTCAAAAATAAGGTATCGAGGTAGCGGTGCGGCGCGCGGGGCGCGTGATCGTCTGGTGCGCGAGCGTTGATTGGTTGTCCCAGTCGTGTTATCTTTCTCGCACCAATACGTCAATTACGAGCGCGATTCTACCGATGTGCAGCTATTCTCGTCCAGCGCTAAACATAAATGACGCCTACTATACCTATCCCGTAACATTATACTCTATACTTTTTCTTAGCTTAAGAACCATCCATAAATAGCAAGGAATATTTAAAAAAAAATTATCGAAGTCGAGCTGTTACCTATTTAATCACTTAGAAGAACATTTGGCTGTTCGTTTCCGTAAAAGTATTACGGAAACGAACCATACCAATTTCTTTGTCACAATTTATTTAGGTTATTCAGAATTGGTCCAATCTCAACCTCTCATAGAAGAGGGACTAATAACACTTCTTTAAACCCATTTCAAAGCCTAGCTGTTAATAGTTTTTTAAATATAGACTGCAAAATAAATATGTTTTTTGTTTCAGGATATAGCCGTTGATAATACTATAATTTACGAATACTTTCACTTGCCACCGAGACTTAGAAATAACATAGCTTTCTTGCATCTTAGGGAATCTATTGACTTTAATTACAGTACGTCTATCATCCATTCTTATATTATGGAGAAAATATTTGTTTTTCGTTTGTTTGTATTGAATATACTCCGAAACTAGTGAACCAGTTTGAAAATATTTCTGATTATCCGTTGTTAAACTCAAACTATTTTTAAACGTTCAAAAATGTTTATATTGACAAATTCAAACTACTTAATATAAACTAGATTTTCAATCATAGAATATATAAAAATATATTTATTTTTTATTTTAAATGAGCAACTATTGGAGTTTCCGGTTTTTCTGTGTATACAGACATAAGTTGTTCCATGTTATATTATTATATGTAGCCTAGTTTAACAAAGATATAATAAGACAGAGTTTACATATTTCAGCAAATGCTGCGTCAATTTGTTTACCGAAAACTGAAGAACTACGCAGCAAAAATATTATAAAACAAAATGCTATAGTCATAGGTTGGGCCGAGAATGATCCGAAGATGTTAAGATCTCATGTACAAATTAAAGATGGTTTTAACTGTGAAACTGATTTAGAAAAGTAAGTGTTTTTGTTTAAATTTTAATCTGTTATAAAAAAAACCTAGTTATCTGTATTTTGCATTATCACTATTTATAAATTTTCTACATATTATAATTAACCGTGACTAAAACAATAAAATAGCTCTAATCCCCGAGAACATAACAGTTAAATAGAAAAGTCGATCAACACAACATGACAAAAAATATTAGTATAAAATATTACACTAGTTATGTTGGTATTCCTTTGTTTGAAAATAGAATTGACATTTAATTTACTTTTAAAAAACAAATGGGCAAACAAAACCTGCAGGTTTATTGAAAAAAACGCGTAAATGAGTAAAAAAACCGGAAACGTTTTAAGTTTACCATTTATAAAAATTTTAAATATGTATATTGTATCTCTATTTGCCAATTTCAGAGACGACGTCAACAGGGAATCATTAAATTTAAAGACATTATGCGCTGCAGATATACACAATAATACTTATGATTTTTATTCTGGCAACCCTTTAGTTTTGCGAATGACATATAATAATGTCAATAGATATATACAATATGGTCTTTTCTCCAATAGAACGGGATTATGTTCTTCAAATATGTACACTGATGTTTCTCGATATATAAATTGGATTTTACAAAAATTGACATAAATGTATTAGAATTATTTTTTAAATATACTTATTGTGTTTTATTTATAACAAGCGACCCTATACACTCCTTCAAAATTTCGCATTCATAATATTAGTATGGAATATGGATATTTGCAACGACCCAAATAATTTGTACCTACGTGTCACTCATATGGTTACTTACATGAAAACGACGCCATGCCGTCAACTTTTGCGTATTAAATACTTCAATTACAACCATTCAAAAATAAACCTTACCATCTTGAAATAAAGAACATATCCTTTTAACAAAATGCCCCTAAATCTTGAATAAAAGCAAATTTAAAATTACTTTTGTTTTGATTCTTATTACGTAGATATAGAGTTTAAAGTCGCGTATCGATCTCTAATATAGCTTGGTGAAATTTTAACATGTGAAGGTTTAATGATGGAAAAATGGTTCCACAGTTATGGGAATAGGCTTTAAAATGGTGTAATAGGTTCTCGGGGGGGTGAACGAACTGCGCCACGTGGAGGTTGCAATTGCGTCGTACTTTAGACCCCTGCAGTTAGGGCCTGTGTTCTGTTTATGAGGTATTAGCACTTATTATAGAGTCCTTTATATTTTAATCAGAATATTTTTATTTCCGAAAACTTTTTTGACTTATAATAAAAGTCAAGTTCAAACTTAAAGTCAAATTATATTTTCAAAACATTGTCTCAGGCTTAATGGCAGTGAAACTTAAACTTAACGCTTACGTGAATAAAATACTTTTAGATTATAGGTATTTATTTTTAAAGACATAGAGTATACAAATATTACATAGGATTATGTTAATATTTTCAAAAGCCACCCAACTGCATTAAAATATATTCTACAAAATCAATATAAAATATAAAACATAGGCAATTTAAAGTTTAAACAAATTGAAACATTTTTCATTCCATTTTCAACCAAAATTTCTACATCAAAATACACTTTCAATAAAGCTACGCCAATCACCAAAGCTAAAATCGAAACAGCATTCGTTAAAAGTTTATGAATTAAATAATTGCTTACATTCATAGTGAGAAAAATGATGCATATTGACCATTACAATCTTTATATTTGAAATAAGTTTTCGTTACTTACAAATACCTTATAATATACGCATTTATAAAGACCATATTCTCCCACTGTACAAAAGGCAACTAATATTTTTATGGGCATCAGAAGGCAGCTATCTCCTTGGACATCTCACAGAAAATATACGAACGAGATAAATTAGTAACCAAAGTGTACCTGTTTCCTACTGTACTCACTTTTGAATCAGAAAATTGCAGTTGTATGCCTTCCATACTACATATACCTAATTTTTCAAATAGGTGACCTGATGTAGTGTGTATAAAAAAACAGTCGATTAACTTATTCCTCCATTCACCAGAAGCTCGATACGCCCGTGGAGATTTTCCCTACACATTAATAGAATTGACCAACGCCAGCCAGGACGAGGAGAAAACGTCTCTTAAATGAAATAACAAAGAGCCGTTACCCGAAATCTTTTCCATCGCCACCTTATAAGCTCCCAACAATACACTGAAAATCTCTCAAATAATGGCATCACGTTTCATGAGACAATTGCAATTATCGTTATTCTTTAAAGCTAATTTAAACCAACAAAGGACTTTATTCAATGAAATGAAGTCATTCATATGCATTAACGTTCGTCCATTCAAAATTAGTATAGCAAAGCGTTAATAAGAAAACGTTTTATATTAACTGTTTGGTAGTGAAAGCATTCCACTACGGACACATAAAAGCATAATGTTATTTTGCGGTCATAAATTTACCGTTGAATGAATTATTTTTTATGTTTTTTTGAAATAGGTCTCTTGATTGTTTTTTCACTATCACAAAATTATTATAATCATTAAGTTAGAAATACACATTGAAATAGGATGTAATTTATAATTCCAAAACAAAGAATATACCTTGATTCAAATAATACATAGCTCACCTTTCAAAATAAGATTATAAATAAAAAATAGCGGTTTATGTTAATGTGTTGCTATGAGTGTTTAGACTGCTTTAAAAAATGCTAATTTAGGTAGCAAAAATAGCTTAAGATTCTATAAGAAAATGTCACTATTTTTAAAATTGGACAATACTGTATAAGAATATCTAATCAAACTAGTAAATAACAGTCCCAAAATATATCTATTACGTTCTATTTCTAAAATAGAACAATTTAGTTCTTGTGTTATATTTTCTAAATAGGACAAACATGCAAAGTCACGATTCTAAGCTAGTATTTTACGAAGCATCTTTACGAGTCGTTATTGGAGCGTTTACCCTTGCTAGGGAATATTTAGGTGACCCATATTCGTCCCCTGAGCTCAAGCTGAGCTGCATGGTTGCAATCAAATCACCGTTTTTGCCCCGGGGACACGAATGAGATATTAGTCGATGCGTGCATACTTAAGGCTATGTTTGTTTGACGCTAACTACGTAGCTCAATGCTCAATATGTAGTACGACTTTTATTTAGAAATAAAGTTTTTAGATTAGATAATACATACTGGTAGGACTATTAAAATTATTTGACGAATCGAAACCACATTTTCAGCGAGTTCTAGAAGCATATAACAAAGTTAACCTCAAAATATCAAAAACTGAATAAGTTTCTACGTTAGTTAGTTAATTAAATTGTTTATTTTTTTATGCGTTAATTCAGCCGTGAAAGCAAAAAATTCGCTTAGTCAACAAATTCAAAAATATTAGATGGATTTTTTAAATGTACCTACATAAATGACATTAAAAAAACAGTAATTTACCTCATACATGGGAATACTACATAGGCTAGATAAAATCGTAATATTAATATTAATTTATTCAATTCGTCATATTCTGTCATCTTAATATTGAATTTTTTTAATGTCACAATAGCTTTTCCAAATTTATTTTTCGTTTTAAACATATCAACCTATAGTATAATTTTAAACCAGACTTTAAAATCATTAATATACTTTAAACTAAGATTAATTTAAAAACTCAATAAGTTGATTCATAAACATGTTGTGAAACACGCGTGAAACCGGGGGAAGTAGTCGATAATTAATAAATGCCACGACACGCTCTGTAGATGAGAACAAATCTTCTTTGAAAGTTAAATGGATTTTTAAGAGTTGGATTCTTCCGAGCTGCGAACTGTGAAAGAAAAATGTTACTTGCTTGTTCGCCAATTCGCTTAATTACTTTTAACGTGTAAAGAGAGCTTATAAACTAAAATAATAATCGAATGCACTGCCTTTTGTTTTTGTCCTGTTTTGTGATTGTACTAAAGTCAATAATTCTGGCTGCGACTCCGTCCGCGTGGACTTTCATATAAACTTTGACCTCCCCCCTTTTAACCCTTTTTTTCAGTTAAAAAGTAGCCTATGTTCTTCCTCAGGCCCTAGACCATCTGTGTACCAGATTTCATTCAGATCAGTAGTTTTAACGTGATGGAACGACAGACAGACAGAGTTACTTTTGCATTTGTTACATTTGTATGGATTGCCTAAAGTATTATGATTATTATACATATTATTGGCAAGCGAATTAAATAAAGAAAATAAAAGAGTTATTGTAAGTGCTTTCGCCGCATATTTCGCTGTAATTGAGTTATCACGTAGCAACGTGTTTTCAAGCTCATAAAAGTTAATAAAAAAAATATTATAGAACCCTACTTATTAGTAAAATAATTTTGAAAACGCTTTAATTTATTATCTTCAACGTCTAGAAATACCTAAACACTGAAGTACATACATGCAGAGTCTACACTCAGTACTCTGTGCTCTGTAGACGATCGCTTCAAACTTGTTGACTCAACACAGATTTTTTTAATGCGCTACATCATAGGGCTGTGCTTACACAAAAAGTTTATTTATTGATTAAGAAGTCCCTCTACTCTTTAGATAAAATAAATACTTCGTAAATGTATCTTAAAATATCTATAGATTAATATATAGACTTCATTAAAATCGGTACAGCAAGGTATTTGTTGTGCAATTATCCCAATTTCGTTTTATAACATAATAATGTAGTTTATTTTTTTATAAATGTAAGGAGTCGCCCTCTGTCAATCGCGAAATTACAGCTCTGTGACTGGGCTGCCAGCTTAAAAATACAAAATGATCTCATTTTCATTTTTCGATTTGTTGTTTTTCATGTGCATTATAAAATAGAAAACACAAACAACAAATATTATAAAATAGAAAAAATTGCGAATTACTGATCTGTTAAATAAAGCTAATTTGAATGACATAATTGACATCGTTTAGGTAAATATTTTGTTAACAACGTATTTCGTTAATATTCCAAAATATAATTAAATAAATTAATAAATAAATGTTGTTGGAAGTGGCAACCCTAGCTTGTACACGAGATTATCACTAAGTACCGCCTGAATCTGAGATCGTCGGTTGCACGGTGTCTTAAGCTGTACAACCCTACCACCGTTCGCTAAGATATTTCACTTAACTAAGTAATTTAACATGACAATTATAAACTATTAAAAAACTGCCAAAGTCTTTGCAATATCAACAATTGAGGCACCAACTTTTTAACCAGATAATAGATATTTATAATGACAATTGAAAGTGGATATAAAAAACCATTATACAGGAATTATACAGGAAGGATTATCTACAAACATGCATGATATATACGTGTAAAGCCGGAGCAGGTTGCTAGTTTATAATATTAGTAGCATTAATTGTTGACGTGAGTTTTCCTGGTAGAGGCGTCTTTGAAAACAGGAGCCGATGCACTCAGTTACATTCTCGTTAGCGAAACTCTGTCGGCTGCAAATCTCTTTATTTTTCGGCATTTTACATTATGACGCTTTTTAACGACGTACGGCGTTTGTTTTAATGCGTATTTTTGAAGAGTGATTATTTTAGGCGCGAATAAATTGGATATTCATTTTTTATACAAGAATTCAATAACGACTGGTTTCAGCAACCTCCTTTTTCTTATGTGCGCCTGATACTAGTAGATACTGTTCATATTAATATCATATACACGAAAGTTTGTGACGTATAATATGTATGAAAATTAAAATATAGTAGCGACCCGCCCTGGCTCCGCTCGCAGATATAATGCTTCCTCTTGACTCGGGTCTATCTATTTAAAAAAACCGCATGATAATCGGTTGCGTAATTACTAGTTTAGTAGAGATAATTTCATTATTAGGGATATTGTGACAGAGAAAGCAACTGTGTTTTTTACTCTATAGTAATAAATAAATTAACAAGTATTAGTGAGTAAAAATGTAATAACCTGATAAAAACACTTCGAAATAACTTGGTTAATTTAAATATAAACTCGAAAACCAACTTCAAAAACGACTCCTTCTACAACGAGGTAGATCTTTCGGCATTATCCATCGTATAGGGAAAAGAAGCTAAATTGCCGAAACTACTCAAGCTTTTAGCGGGAACTATGTAGCCTCTCGTTATGGCTGAGGAAGGCGGGCCGCATTTTTCTAAGCGAAGCAAAAACATCTTTTTCCCCTAAACGATCCTTTTTTTTTAACTACGCTAAAGCACGTTAACATATTTGGGCCTATATTAATCCCTTATGTAGATTACTTATATCTATACTAATATATAAAGCCGAAGAGATTGTTTGTTTGTTTGTTTGTACGCGCTAATCTCAGGAACTACTGGTTCGAATTGAAATATTATTTTTTTATTGAATAGACAATTTATCGAAGAAGGCTTTAGGCTACATAACATCACGCTGCAACTAATAGGAGCGAAGAAATAATGGAAAAACAAATCAACGGGGACGAAGTCGCGAGCAACAGCTAGTTGATAGATATTTTTATATAGTTATAGCTTAGATAAACCCTCGCCTAAATAGTTTATCTTCTATCTTAACTATTAACTTATAATCTTCTAAATATTAACATTTTGTTATCCAAATCTAGAATACTATAATATGTGTATATAAGAATAATAACACATACATTTTATCCCAGTTTCTTAACTGCTGACTATTAATTATTTATTCCGACTTGGTTTCATAGTTTTGAGAATAAAAATGTTATAGGTATATTTTTATTTGTAGAAAGTTCGAATTGTGTGGACAGCAAGGTTTTATGAGCCTCTGTATTCTGTATAGTGTATACAAACAGACTTTGTGACCGATACAACAAACGTCCTGCCAACAACACTTTTATTATAGTTGTAAATTCACTTACTTTGGCGTACTAAAAATCGACATCACGATGTTGCCAGCTACATAAATTGTTTTCTCTATTTACGATTACATCTTACTAAAAGTTTTACTATGAGATTTGTTTCATTGTGAGCTTTATTGCCGACAATTAAACCGATCCTGTCGGGCCGTTTCCAATAAGTTCTTTATCAGATACTTTACGATTGTACCCGGTTTTTATCAGAGCCAACCGTGATCTGATTACGAAACGAAGCAAACAATTTTATGACAGTATTTATGGTTTTATACCGCTCTGTGAGCCCTCATTCAGAGCTATAAATTATAATCGGAGCAGCAACTCTTCGATGGCCAAAAACGTGGAAATTATTGCATACCCCGCCCTGCCAGCCTTGTCAGTTACCACGTTATATTTTATTTATACCTTTTACGAGTGTTGCCAACCATAAAAAAGTTTTAGTGGGTGTTATAAAAGTTCCATTTTTTGTTAAAACATCGCTGATAGGTTCTGTGACGAGGTATTTTTATTAATAAATGTGGATGTGGCTGACATAAAATAATAGTGTCGCTGTTTTCCAATTTTGTTTACTCAGAGTATACTTTATACTCGTGTTAATTTACGCTGTAAGCAACATTTTTGCTTCTGCTTTTACTTTTTATTCGTAATAAGTAAAATTCATGAAAATATATTGCTATCCTTACTAATATTATAAACGCGAAAGTAACTCTGTCTGTCTGTTTGTCCGTCTGTCTTTCCGTCATGCTAAAACTACTCAACCGATAAGAACGAAATTTGGTACAAAGATAGTCAAAGCCTGGGGAAGGACATAGGCTACTAATTTTTTATATAAGTATATTATATGTTGTCATATTTTAATGATAAAGATTTTGTAGATACGTTAATTAAATTGTATATTTTGTATATAGCTCGATAGTCGGTGGTTTTCTAAAGTTATTAATGGTACCTATCGTGGTCCAATTCTCTAAGAAGAGAAGATAAAAGAGAAAGCATCACGTCTTTAGGCATTTTCTTAAACATGTAAGAATGCTATCCTATTTGTATTATAAACTAGAGGAAGGGTATGTTTGTTGCTTCTTAAATTGACTGAAGGGGATTGACTAAAGTCAGGTAAAGAGATATGTAACATTGGATGCTTTTTATCCCCTTATTGATACGGAAAAATACCATAAAAGAATCATGTATGACCTAAGTCCTCGTTATCTTATGACATTTATGTTTCTCTCTTCCTAATAAAAAAGCAACAACACACACTTATATCAAAAACATTAACTCTAAACAAATTATGAAACAGGCAAGGCCGTTAAGTCATCGTTAAAATATGGAATAGGCCATGATAACATTATATTCGTGTAACCCGACGTGTCATAAACCTCAATCAAACGAAATATAAAATGCATTATAAACATATAACTCGCTTTACGTTCCACAATAACACCGACATTTGCAACCATTAAAGCATTTGTTATGGCATTTCCTTTTCATAATTTGATCTGTGATGTACTTGTATTATTATGCCATATATGCTTGTTAATAAAACGAATAAACATTCATATATTGTTAGTGACACCAGGCTTTCTTCATCTATCGCTGGAAATGGTAGATCATACATTAAAAATATCTTGAAAGCGGTGAAGTCAGTCTCAGATTGGCCATATTATGTACCGTTCTCTTAGTTTCTACCCGAAATTCTGCATTTTTTTATAACACAAAGGGAAGATGAGCTACCCGATGGAAAGTGATAATCGCTGCCCATTAACACTTGCGGAGCTTGACTGCTCTGGAGTGGGTCACTGGCCTTTAAGAAAGATGTATGCTCTCCTATTGAAGCACCACAAGTCGTAATGCATGGGAAATACTCATTGAGAGAGCTGATTCCAAAAATGTCTGTGGTGGTGGAATGTCAGTTGTCCATCTAAAAATCCGACTTTAACCGACTTCAAAAAAAGAGGAGGTTGTCAATTCGTCTGTATGTATAATATTTTTTTATGTATGTTCACCGATAACTTCGTCGTTTATGAACCGATTTTGATGATTCTTTTCGGTACCGACTTCTAAATTATAAAATAACTATTAAATCATTTCTATATACTAAATGAAAAAGCGTATCACTTTGTGGGAAGCAAATTTATTTTTTGCTTTTTAGTTTGAAGTCGGCTTATTTTTTGTTAAAAATTATTTTATTCTTTTGCCAATTGAGCGAGACACGCGAAGCTGCATAACATAACCTTAGCTCACTTTTACAACGCGTAGTCATTAACCAGTAAAGACTATCTGTAGATAGTCAGCGAGGAAGGCAAATAAAATGGTTGTCCAATAGTATCGTTGGCAAGCAAATGCGGGCAGTTTGCTCTGCGGCTGCTACCTGCCAGTGTCGCAATATCCGCCCTGCCTCATATCCGCTTGCCACTTCGCCGCGTTTGGCGCAAAATTCTCTTGCCTCTATATATTATTCACCATCACAACTTAAGCGGACATATCTCTTGATAATAATTAATCGATCGGATTTTCATTAATCATAGCCTATGTGTAATTTAATAGTACAAGGATGTAAAAAAATGCCGTACTTTTTTATAGAAGTTACTGCAACAAGCTTTAAAAGTCACAAACTTACCTATAAATAATATTATATTCAACTTGATAGGTAATACTTTTTTAGTCATGATTATTTTCATAACCAACAATTCGTCATGCATAATATTGCAGGGAGATCACATCCTATATCATGGCTTACATATTTTCAGAAATATAATATGTATTTAAAACTGTTGCTGTCAAATTTCCCGCCCAACACTACGAGAATTTTGACGCGCCACAGATTAAAAACGCTGTCACCCATGAGCTGTACCACAGAGTAAGTAAGCGATATTACAGCAGGCACTAGGCAGGTGAAATGTGTTCGTATCTTGGATCCGCGGATGACGCTACGCGGGTTATACCGTCTACGCCCGCAAATCGTAATGCGATTCCATTTGGTTAACTCAGAATTTCGATTCTATTGCCAATATTTCATAGTCTGTGTCACATTAACATGATATTTTTTTGAACATTCGAATTCGTTTGAATACGAGCATTTTTGATATATGTTGTGTGTGAGTGTGATTTTAGTTAACTAACAAAATATAATAAATTTACTATATATTATAAAGACAGGCTACCATTATTGTTTGTCTGTTTGTGATAATCTCAAAAATTTAATCATTAACGAAGGGGAAGATTAAACTATAATACCTATATACCCAGATTACAACCATGTCTAAGCCCTTATTTCTTTTAATAAATTATTAGTGGCGTTCATGTTTTCTCTCTTTACAAAAGTAATAAAGGATATATTGCTCGGCGACTTGTATTCGTAGTTTCATTCATTGTAGTCACTAGCCGATGTGTTATTCTATCGTTAAAGCTATATTACCATTAAATTTCATCTGAATCCCTTAACAAGTTTTAACTTCAAATAATAATAATAATTTACCTTCACAACTATTTTATATGTACACACTTATTAATTATCAGTAATATTACGTAATTTGGTGAAAAAAGCGGGTGTACAAGGTATACAACAAACCACAAATTATAGACTAAATCAAAAACGTCAAAAAGCAAACAAAATGGAGGCCCAAACGACGTTTAGACAGACATTTTAATTTCAGAAATAACAAACGATTAATTACTGCTTTTATTGCGAACCGCGTCACGAAATTAAATCCGCGTCGGTAGGAAATAATTATTTTTTATCCGTTTTTTGTGACGTTTAAATTTTAATGGACGGGAGAACGATTCATAGTAAACAAAACGTATTTTAGTATTTCAATTAAATATTTTACTAGCTAACCAGTAACCATGTTAACTACTACACAAATGAAAATCTATTTAAGACTAGATGACACAAACTAAATTGTGAATAAAGCCACTTATGGACAGGAAAATTATCACGTGTCAATTTTTTTTTTCCAACTTTTTTTTTCATATCGTTATTAAGTCATTTTAGTATTATTTTACATCTTAAATCTTTTTAATATATCACGACGAGGGATGACGATAGTTAACAGGTAACATAATCAACATATTGTGTTCATCAACATGCGTAGTCGACTGTACATCAAATCCTCACCACGTGTATCCTATTCATATAAATTCATACCTTTACGGTATTATTGATATAACATTACACTCGGCTAGTCACACGTTACGAACACGAAATAAGTCACATCAAAGGAATATTCATCGCGTTTGATAGAAAAGTAAATACGGGTAGATACAGAAAAATATTTTATTCGCCCATTCGCGGTTGATGGATATCGTGTATATGTTCAATATTTGCTTTTTATGCGCGTTTGTGTAGTCATGATTTATTTGAAACACCTATCAAATATTTTTATTCTCGTTTTTTGCAGCGCGAAGCTATTGCATTTTTTATTTAATGGAAAACGTTGCGTTTTTGATAGTTTTGTTTGTTGCGAGTAATGTACGTTTTTAAGTAATGCTGACTGGCAGCGTATTGTAAAGTAAAAGTAAAGATAAAAAATTTACGAATTATTTTTTCAAAGTTATCAGAATTTATAAAAACCTCGTTTACGAACAAATTGGTTGACATTATATTGGAATAACTAACATTATAATACCTTTTACAATGTTAAATAAATACCTTGTTCTAATATTCAACCAGTTTACGTCATTTTTACGTTTAAAAACTTATTCTTATTAATTATCTTGCGACATAGAAACACGTCCATTTGTGGCTTCACTCCAAGACAGTTTTCCTTTTTTAAAAACTTCAAAATTAGGTGTTTACTCGTGCCTGGGTGTACCGCCAAATTTCCCTAGAGACATTCACCGCGAACTGCCATAAACTATAGAGCTATAAGCGTAGTATTAATAGGCTGCCGGAGTGAACGACTCTTTTTTATCTGTGGTATTAGCTTCTCATGATTTATGATACTTGACGTTAGAAACTACCTATGATGACTTTTTTGATATTTGTAGCTAAGTATAACATTTAGTTGGTATAATTGTTTGCCAAAGTACATGATTATTTAATAAATTATTAAGTAAATAGAACGTTATTTTCCTTCATTAATTTTTATCTTTCTCCTACACATAAATTAGGCTTTTGATGATATCCCTAGTTAAATAGCTCTTATAGATGCAGTTGTTAAAGCAGCCGAGTCGTCGGACAAAAAATCTACATTTTCTATCGGGCACCAAAAAACTTTTCCACAAAAGATATACATTCAAATAAATTCTTGCTAAGCATTTGCGATTCGGGTTCTCGTTTTTCGCAAACAAGTCGCCCGAGCACACTTAAACAGATAACCACGGATGTATTCATCTTGCGAAAAGCGCGCTTTTTGAAATGCCGTGCGCGAATGAAAAGAAAGCGAGTATCAAATATACAAGCTTTTAATTATTTCAATTTCCGGCCACTTCCCCTTTAAAATGGAGAAAATTTTAATTTCTTTAATTCGCCAGCTTAAAAAACCGTCGCGAGACCGACATAGCGCTTGCAAAAAGATAATAAACAAGTCTTAATTAAAAGTCAGGGGAGCGTGGCCGAGTCATTATGGATACCGAAATGCAGCTACAAAAATACTTGTGTTGCCAGACGAAAACATGGCGGTCGCGGGCAAACGTCACCGCGCTATAATTTGAATTTTAAATAAAAATGTCCAAAAGGGGAACGATTGCGAACATTATCCTTTTAATTTTTTACGGCATGACTTTTTGTGTATTTGAAATAGCTCAGGACTGAAGAGAGCTACATAGCGGCTGATGAGGACGTAATGAGATACATAAAATAAACGCGGAAATTAAAGATTTAAATTTATTTACAATTTACTAGCTACCGCGGTTTCTCCTTCGTACAGCGTACTCATAGTATTTGATTACAAACCTAGAAATAGAACAGTGGTCATCCTGAATAAAAAACAATCTCTTTCTAGGTCACTATTACAATCATTGGTATGTTATCGTAATCGTGTTATTATAAAAAAAAATGGTTCCGCAAATAAAAATAACATATGAAATATTTTACGGTCCCAATTTTTACATTTCTAAAATATTTTTTGTAATCTGTATTTTTTTTAATTATGACTAGGTATATGTTGTTAGAAAACAAATAATTAACGTTTATCTGCAATCTTTCTATTTTTCAAAGGCACTTTAACGTAGTATTTATTCGAAAATCTTCGGTTATAGAATAAGTTTTAAAATTATAAAAGTATATTCCATTTTTCCGGTTTTTTAAGCCATGTAAACTGTCAAGTACGAGATGTCTTTATATAACAGTCATTATTGCCATTGAGCGTAATTTATCGGTCGGATAGTTTTATTCGACCGCAGGGAGCGATTATCGGCCGGCGACTCACTGTAATGCTAAGAAAAAACTGTTGATTTATAGATTTATTATTACCTAATGGTCTATCCTGATTTTACACTATCCATACTTTTACTTGCGATGCGAAAGTAACTCTGTCTGTCTGTCTGTTACGCTTTTACGCTAAAACTACTGAACCGATTGTAATAAAATATGGTACACTTTTTAACTGGAAAAAAGGGGGCCAGTTTATATGAAAGTCCACGCGGACGGTCGCGGGCAACTGCTAGTAATATATAAATATGTATATTATTATTGTTTTAGGGCAATAAGTGCTGTAGAATTGTAAAAATATTTTTTTAATCTATGAACAAATTTAATTCATTACATAAGCGTTTAAGTGTAAATACTGAATGTAGTTTATGTAGAATAAGAATGTTTCATAGACTTTATCGATAAATCTTACAAATCGTCATAGATAAAAAATAAACTAATACAGAATAAAAGAAAAAATGTTAGGCTTCCATTGACTCCAAAATTACTGGTTCGATTTGAAATTTTTCACCGTTTTGAAGCAATACTACACCATGGTAACATAGATATTGAATATATCAGTAAAATAAGTACTTCTTTTGTAGTAACTTCACAGTACCATGGATGGTCTGATGATAAACGGCTACTTCACCTGTCTCACGAATACGTTACCTTAAAAATCAGGGTACAAGAGATGAGCTATAATGACAATGGGAACACAGGATGATACAGGCAGGGCAGCGCCGTCCATATGTGGAAAGAGTGTGGTGCACACAGGCGCCAACCGCCAAGACAAAAGGGGCGCCGCGCCGCCACTGCCACCGAAATTATTTTTGTTACCTCAATTATTGTTTTTTTTTTGTAGTGGAGTATCGATAAGTAAGTAGGTACAATAGACGGAACAAAGGCCTTGTAAACAAAAAACATAATATATTAAGCTTATTGAACAAGTCTCTCAATATTTATAATATTCGTTAAAAATTAAAATCGATTTTTTATGAAGATTCGTTAAAAAAGAGGCGCTTCATAGGATCTGCACACAGGCGCTACGGGGGGTTGGCGCGGCCCTGGGGACAGGGTTATAGTATAAATACGGTTGAATTGAGTAACTAACTTTAATTTTAAAAAGGTGGTGAATAGGCAAGTATGAGTATGCAATATAATAAACACCATTATAAGTCTAGACTCAGTCTGTATTTAAAAAAGAGAAGTTCATAGATTCTTTTCTTGATTATTTGATTGTGCTCATTTAATATAATCGCAATTGTAAAAAATAATAAATAAAGACAAAACATTACAAAATCTCATACAACGCCATCTAGTTATAAACGATGTCACCAAGTAAAATAAATGTGAACTATGCTGGGTTCCGTTTCTAGTTTCTGAACTTTTATCAAAACATAATATATGACTATCAAATTTTAAAGTCAAGCCTCTGTATTCAACTAGGCAACATGTAGTAACACTAAAACCACAATATAAATAACACAAGATGGTGTTAGTTAAAAATAGTTTAAAATGATTCAACTATTAATGGTCAACTATATTAGAACCTAGTACGGACACCTTATTGATTTAAGAATTAAGAACATATGCATATTAGCTTTAAAGAAAATAAAATAATTTTTGCCATCACTATATTATGCTACCTTTTCTTTAAAATGACATATAAGAAGACTTCTGACTTTGATAGAAATATTATAAAACAAGCACTCCTTTTTAATTTCATACATAAGCTATATTATTGTGAGGTTTCTTTTTAATTTAGTTCAGAAATTCTGGCTCAGTACGCATACTTCATCTAAATTTAAAATGTTTGCATATTTGGCAGACAGTCTTAAGAAAACTGCATCCAGTATTTTTTTTTTATTTCGGAACCATATAGTTACTTAACTGTTAGGTGCATGATATTAAACAATGCTATAGTATTACGACAACTACATCTATAATGGTATTGGCTATCTAGATTAAGTATTTTTAACACATGTCTTGCATTCCTTCATTATAGATATGGGGGAGCAGGCACATCAGGAATACTGCAATATAAGGCTAACCCTTGCTATGGAATAAGATTTTTTTGTTTTTTTTTTATCTGCAATGTCTTTTGCGATAGGTTGTTTCTGCTATAGAATAAGAATAAAACAGTTATTTGGAAACTTAATTTATTAACATCTTAAATATATTGCAGTTATTGACGAATACAATACTTCAATTTGAGACCTGGAACAAAAAGTAGTATTAGTTATTTTCATTAACATTTTGTTAATTGACGTCTTGTTTTAAATGAGATAAAAACTGCAGTACTATAAACTAAAGTTATATTTATATTATGTGTGATGATTTTAATTACTCCTTAATTTAATAAAATACTGATTAATTTTATTCATTTAAGTACTTAAAAACAGCATGATGGTCAATTTATTATACAGTAGGCCATATATCTAATTATCACTTATAATATTTATGTGCAATAGACACAGTTAGGGCGCTCACGCTAAAAAAGACAAACACTAAAGAGTGGAATTGTAATAAATTTGTAGGTGGTGTTTAAGAGTCTTAAATATCTTTTTATTATCATCATCATCATATTGTTGTCATATTAAATTTGTGTTAATACCTAACCACGGATCGAAAACTACGTTATTTTAACCGGCTACAAAATATACAGCTTTGCTTACCTTTATTTGCTACTATTGGCATTGATGTAATGGTAAAGAATTACCAAGAGGAATATAGAAACTCCGAGAATATTGGAGAAGACGGCCAACTGAATGTCAGTAATCATTGTTCTGAAATAAAACGCAGTAATAATTGGCAAAAGACGAATATAACAAACTTACATATAGGTTATAGGTAAATTATGATAATATGCCGCTTGTTAATTTATACAATTGTATTGTAGTATGATGCGGTTCACATACATTATTAATTATCTTAACATTTATACTTACTATCTTTTGTTGAACTGCGAAATGCGAATAATTTACTTTGCCTACAAGTTTTATTTACTAATTCTGATATACGTCGTCCGGCTTCGATACTCGCCATTCGCCAATTGACACGTCAGTGCTCGTAAAAATGACAACAATATTTTTTTTTTTGAAGAATAATTATTTTACTAGGTTCAGACATTTTATTAAATATAGTAAGATAGAGATGTTAAATATGAAAAAACAGTTGTTGTATAATAATAATGTACCTAATTCTGAAGTATTTAACTCACTTTCATCCAAAGGCTAAGATGCCTTCCTCTTAAGTAATATAAAAATAGGTCCTTAGTTCAATGCCAAATGTCAGTTGTCAAAATTTACCGTTTGTCGTTTGTATTTGCAAAAAATAATATCATTTTAAATAAAAATAAATAGTAAAATATAAAACAACAACAAATAAGAGCTTAAACCTCTCTTTCATGATTAAAAGAGTCTAAGTTAAAATGTATTTATCGTCAGTTAGTTCTCGTTTATTCCTATATGACGTTCATAATTATGATTTAAAGAAAACCTTTGGTTGTTATGATGGAATTTTGCGAGACGTTTCATGGAGCGACGACAGTAAATATATTTTACAGGTAATTTATTCATATATTGTATACTTGAAAAACAGATACAAGTTTAAAGTTGCGACTTTAATTTTATGTACGTTTAAACGCTTTTATTATAAGATAAAATAATAATTGTGTACTTTACTAAAGATATTAATATGAAATGATATAATAACCCGAAGAATATTAAATAAAACAGGTAACATTTATATAAGAATTAAGATATATCATGAATATATACTCAACACAAGTGTTTAATACTATAAATTACTTTTTAACTTGTTATTTTCAGGTAAATGGAAAAGGCTTAGTGGAAGTTCTTACTCCCGCCGACCATGACGTTCGCAGTTTACAACATATTCCCATAAGAGATTCCTGGTCAGCAAGCTTTCATAGAGATGGTCACCACAATGTGGCCATCGGAACAAGAAATGGGGAAGTCATGATATGGGACACAAAGAGTAAAGCAGTAATCAAAGCTTTTCCAACACCACCAACACCATCTTGTGTTAATATTGTAAGTTACAACTCTAAAAATTCAAGTCTAGCAGCATCCATGATGAATGGCGACACAGTCATTTACGGTCTTGTGTCAAACATACCAGTTTTGACTGTAAAACTTAATTGTTCCAAAAGCATTTCAGCCATGAAATTCCACCACGAATCTCGGTCATTGTTAGGGCTTGCCACAGACGAAGGACATGTAATATTAAGAGATATAACTACTAATAAGGATAAAGTATTTTTTGAGAATATACATGCATCACCAGTGAGTGATTTTGCGTTCTCTCTCATTAATAGAGATGTCATGTTATCAAGCGGATACGACAAAGTCATGCATGTGTACGATGTTAGATTGCAAAATGTTGTGTCCACTATCAAAACACCATACGCTCTCACATCGCTGGCGATAAATACAGAAAATCATGTAGCACTGGGCACTAAGAATGGTTGTGTTTTGATTTACGATTTAAGAGATTTAACATCACCATTCAAAGTGTTGAAGGGTCATGAAGAAGAGGTAAGGAAGGTTGCATTTCAGCCACATAGAAAGAAAACAATTTCTAATGACTTAAGCATAAATGATAAAGTGGAAACAAGCAGTCCTGTAAAATTAAATTCGCCGATTCGCAACAGAAGTTCGGATATGTTTTTCGTTAATAACACACCCCCGAAAAGTAACATCGATGTATCCGGATTTAGTGGCGACAATAAAGCTGACTCATTTCTTGTTATGATGGGACTAGATAAATCTAATCTAGAATTTGAAGAGGACTTTAACAGATCCTCGGATCATTTGAGAAAAAGCGACAAAATTGAGATGAGGTATCGTCAACTAGACGCTGAGAAAAATATAAGCAAACAATCAACTCCATTACCAACAAGACCGGTGGATAGTATCGCTATTCCATCACCTTTGATGATGAATGGAATCGCTGAAGATCGACGTAGCTCGAGTACGAATATACGACAAGAAAACAATATACAAAATGGTAATATTGATAACAAAACAATTGAGGAGTTAAAGGATTTCATCAAATTATCACTTTCATATGTAGCAGATGACAATCGAAGTTATTTTTTAAACACAATGATGGCTATGACGAAACAAAAACTATATCTTGAAAAGCAATTATCGAGTATGAGTAATCAGATTGAAACATTGGTTCAAAATCAAAACGCCCTAATTGAGGCTAACAGAAAGCTTGTACTTCAAATAGATCAGTTGAAAACTGATCAAAACTCATTTTAGCACAGTGCGTCAAATAAAACTCATAATGCCCATAAAACTATATATTTACAAAGATATGTGGGCAGTTATTAATCAAACTAAGAAATACTCGACATGCTATTAGTAGAATTCAAAACAAAAACTTTTGTAAACAAATATCTCAAAAAAATAGGAATTCTATTATTTATGTAAAAAATTTTGAATCTCAAAGATATTTCCCCACAAAAGCCAATAAGAAATTGTCCCAATTAGATGTAATGCTGTCAAATTTAGAAAACATATTTTGTAGTTACTTTAATACAAATTACCTATAATGTGATATTTTAAAAAATGTATTAGAATGTTATTCAGTTAAAATTGTTACAATGGAAAACATGTTGAACATATATGTAATGAATTGTATTAGAAAGTTTACCATTTTATAAATTATTGTGCCATTTGCCAGTCTTAAGGTATTATTTTAAATACGAAAACTGTGTTAGTATTCATCTTTTTAGCAGTAGGTTTTAATAAAAATTAATGTTACATTTTTTTCGATTAGTTTTATTTCGATGTCCAAAAAAACTGCTTAATAGTTACTAGCTCACTGTGTTATAGGTCGCGTCACGAATGTTTAGCGCTGGACGAGAATAGCTGCGCATCGGTAGAATCGCGCTCGTTTTTGACGTATTGGTGCGAGAAAGATAACACGACTGGGGGAACCAATCAACGCTCGCGAGCCGTCCCCTCGATACCTTTTTTTGACTTCTCCGCAGGTTTTGTTCACCGTTAAAGATTCGTAACGCGACTTATTACAAAACTTTTATTTAAACACATGATAATTAGAGCTAAAGCCTAACTACTATATATTTGGACAAAACTCCAACCATAGTAGGTATATACAGAGTTTTACCCATTATAATATATATGTTAAGTAAGATAATGAAGCTCCTCAAAAGCAACTGAGTGCATTCTCTTATACTTAGATATTTATTTCAATCTCTTAAGTATGTTATCATAATTTTTTATTTCCTAAAATATATGTGAAAATGAGCCATTAGAATTTACGTGAGGTAGATATTTTTTTTATGTCTGAGAAAGCTAGCAGGTAGGCATATGTTCTTAGTACCTACTAACACTACTCAATCGTCCACATTTCATTCGTTAGAAAATACGTGACGTCTGGTGGCCCTGTGATCTTGCTGTATTAAGAATTCACTTTTACTGAAATAATGTAAATTTGACTTAACAAAGTTGTTCTTTGTTTACATTATTTTCATTTTAGAACGAGGTACATAATTAAAATTGGAAACATTTGTGCCGGCTAGTCATTTTGTTTTCCACTTAAAGCACTAGAGCTGCTAGCAGCTAGAGCAAATGCGGCGTAATACTTAACGTTGAATGTATCAACTACAGCAACGCTTCGCATTGTGCGAGCACTCACAAATAAAGTACTTAAAGTAAAACTAAATACTAATTCGCGTTCCGATTACCTTCAGCACAATTCGGTATTGTTCTGTTTAATTGGAAAACTATTTAGATTTCAGAACGTAAGTGAATTTTCAACTTTTGTCAGTTGAGACTTGAGAAACGAGATAAGTGACAGTTATCAAAAACCGCGATTATTGTATTTTGTTTATACTTTTAGTTTATAATAGAATCTAATATGGGTGATATTGGAGTTAACAATTTATTTGAATCGCAGACTATTATTGCGGATCATAAAGACCTAATTCATGATGTAGCTTACGACTTCTACGGCGAAAGAATGGCAACTTGTTCTAGTGATCAGTACGTGAAGGTAGGTTATATTATTGTTAATATTTATAATAATAAAAAATAAATAGATTTTTGAGGGTTTCTTAAGATGCCTGTCTTATAACTTGTTGTAATATTATGTTGATATCCAAGTATAGTAAATTAGTATCAGCACAGCCGAAACTCTAATTCTTATCTTATATTAAATTAGGTCTGGGATTCCGATGGTCAAGGCGGCTGGCAGCTCACAGCTAGCTGGAAAGCTCATCACGGGTCTGTGTGGAAGGTTACTTGGGCCCATCCGGAGTTTGGTCAAGTTCTTGCCACTTGCTCTTTTGATAGAACCGCTGCTATTTGGGAAGAAGTTGGTATGCTCATATCCTTATTATATTATAATACATACTATTTTAAATAAAAAGTTATGCATAAATCTATAAATAATAATTCAAGCATGCACATAGATAAAACCTTACATTATTATTTAGAGAACACTTTTTCTATGATTGCTGCAGTAACAGAAATGTTGGTATAACTGTAGTGATATATAAACTAATAAATTATATAACAAATCAATAATTACAAGTACCAGTTGGTTTTTTTTTATTATATTTAGTAATATCATATATTCTGTAGGTAAGCTTGTTACTGCAACCCATATAATTTTTTGCTTTAAATAAAAACATGGCATTATTAAAATAATAATAACATATGTATCTTAAACATTATATGTTACAAAGCCTTTCAGAAGTAACGATAAAAATGTATATTACAGGTGACACAACAGCATCAGGTGCTGAGAAGGGTCTTCGTACTTGGGTGAAGAGATCTAACCTTGTAGACTCACGGACCTCAGTTACAGATGTTAAATTTGGTCCCAAACATTTAGGACTACAGCTTGTCACATGTTCCGCTGATGGTATTATTAGGTATTTTATTCTTTTAAAACTTTTTAACAATTTTCTTCTGTTTTCACCATATTTCACAATGTATCTGCCCAATTTCAAACAGCTTATAAACCTGAATTATTGTGTGTTTTATAATTAAAAATTGATTTGTCTAAAGATACATGCGTGTGAAATTTGGTACTTCATCATTTTAATCCTCATAAACTAACAAAATAATTTATTAATTTTTAGGATATACGAAGCACCAGATGTAATGAACCTCGCACAATGGACTCTGCAGCATGAAATACCTACAAAAGTGTCAATTAGTTGCCTCTCATGGAATCCCTCACTGTCAAGGTATGATTTTTATCTTCAGAACCAAAAATAATTCAAATGTTAACTTAGAAATGATATTTCCTTCCAATTTTTTTCACAAACAAGTACACATTCAAATGTAAGAAATTTTTATTACAATTTCTTGTATTTTATTATTTTATAGTGTGTTAGCATGAACTTAAAATGATTTATTAATATGGCTGAACATTACATGAAAAATTTTTTTTTTCTATATATTAAGTCTGGTCAACTAGAAATTTAGTACCTAAAGACTAGAAAGAAGATATCTTCAGTTTCATTTTCACGTAAAATAAAGATATACTTGACTTCAAATGACCCAATTAATATATTTCAGAGTAAATTCAAATCCTCCAATGCTAGCAGTCGGTAGTGACGAACCAAATGTCGGAAATTCTAATTCACAAAACGATAAATCTTGCAATGGAAAGGTTTTTATATATGAGTAAGTATTTATATTATTGAATATTTTTTAATAAATTAAAATGAAAAAAGCAACTATTTTTTTATATTACTCTTCTCGACTTTAATGAAAAGTTTATGAGCAATTTAATCAAACTGTGTTTTTCAATTTTATAAATATGTTAAACTATAGCTAGTACTGAGTCAGATGTCTTTTGAAATTTGTTATTCTATTTTCCTTGAGGCGAGGCAAGGCAACACCACATTCAACAACTAGAACATATTATACATATTATTTAATATTTCAGATACAGTGAAGCATCTCGCCGCTGGACTAGAACAGAGTGTCTCTCCTCAGTGGTAGAACCAGTCAATGACTTGGCATTTGCCCCTAATTTAGGAAGGTCATTCCACTTGCTAGCTGTTGCTACTAAAGATGTTAGAATCATCAAGATTGAACCCTTACCGTAAGTTTTATAAGCAGTTTACTTGTTTTATATCAATTTGTATACAATTTAAAGGACAGATAATGTATGAGAAACCTTTCGTACATTGACTCATAGTAACTGAATAAACTATTTTATTTATATTAGAAATGTGTGTTTACATTAGAATGTAAATCAATATTTGTTTAACCAAGCAGGAAGCCGGTAGACCAAAATGTTATATGTAAATTCAGGATAAAAAACTTATCATTTATACAACTGTATTATAGAGCATCGCTCATGCGTCAACATGTATCATTGTTTGGTGGAATCATTTCAGTATACAATATAAGCATATCAGAGTGTGAGACTGATCATTTTTAGAGAGGTATTTTGGGCTTGCAACCACTCCAGAGCTGTCTAGCTCCTCCAATTGTGCGGTGATGACCACCTTCCATCAGGTGGCTCGCCTAATGTCATAAATAAATAATGTATTCTGTATGTGCAGAGAGTCGACGGGAGCGGGTGTGGGGGGCGGTGCGGGTGGTGCGGGCGGGGGTGCTGGCTGCGGCGTGCGTTTCCGCAGCGAGGTGCTGGCCGCCTTCGAGGAGCACAACTCGTGCGTGTGGCGCGTGTCGTGGAACGTGACCGGCACGCTGCTCGCCTCCTCGGGGGACGACTGCTGCGTGCGACTTTGGAAGAGTGAGTGCTTGGAATCTACGTTCCCTATTCACTATCGCTTGTTGCGAAAGTTGTTACAGCACGCCCCATGGGGGGAAGGCTTGCGTGTTGAAAAAGGGGGCTTAATGGAAAAAAAGTTATGACACCGCTAAAGTTGGGGTACGCGTGTTTTTCTGTCCGTCAGCTAGTCCGTGGAAAATCCGGACGCAAATAGCGAGTCCCCCTCGGGGGAGGGACATATTTAATACTTACATATAAGACCCTTTTATTGGTTGTAGTTGTAATAATAGTAGTTAGTATACATAATTAATAACGTATAATCTCAAAATACGCTGCGTCATTTATGTACACATTTTTTGTTCTGTGTTTGCTTTTATTTTACTCTTTTTTTTCTGTAATTATGTATAGTGCTAGTTAGTTTTTTTTATCTTTATTTTTTTTAGGGTTTTTAGCTCTGAAGTCATTCAAGTGCTAGTTTGTGTTTCTTTATGTTTTCTTAGTACCATAATATTAAAAGTACGTATGATTGATTCCAGTGCAATACCTAAACCAATGGAAGTCGATAGCGGTGTTCAAGAGCGAGGCGGGCGGCGGGGAGTCCCCCGCGCGGGCCCGCCCCCGCACCACCTACACGCGCCTGGCCGCCATCACCAACCCCACCCATATGCCGCATCATTGAGGTACCACCTATATTTCATTACCACTTGCCCACCCTCGCACCCATTGAAGTGCCCACTAATGTGGCTTTCTATTGGTGAAAGAATTTCTAAAATCTGTTTAGATTTTAACAAACACACAAAATCAACTTCTCTATATATTAGTATAGATATTGATTATACCCATTGATATTATACAGGCCAATTTACAATAGATAGGTATGTATGATAATGAAAAGATATTATTAATACCTGATCCATATTGTGTAGGCACTATTGACACTTTAAATGAATGTGTTAAAACTATTTAAGTTTTTTTTTCTTTGTAAACAATACTTTTTTTTTCAAACTCATCATTAACTGCATGTTTCAAGTCGCCCTGAACAAAATACTCAAAATCTTAACAACTCTCATTACCAATACAAATTTGCATTCTGTTATATTTTTCAAATTTATTCGCTTAAAATTACATACAAGGCCACAAACAAAGATTTGA